>JACONP010000059.1:0-22066 GCA_016624345.1 Platycodon grandiflorus
GAAAAAACGCTGTATTAGAGGTCTAAGACAACGCTTTCAAAAACGCTGTTTTAGATCTCTAATACAACGCTTTTGAAAACGTTGTCTTAGACTCTAATACAACGTTTTTCCAAAACGCTGTAACATTTTAAAAAAATGTCTTAGAGATAAGACAACGCTTTTTGTAACGTTATCTTATAGCTAAGATTAACGTTAAAAAACGCTGTCTTGAGAGATAAAACAACATTTTTAAAAGGTTGTCTTAGCTCTAAGACAACATTTTAAAAACGCTTGTTTTATCTATCAAAGACAACGCTTTTTAAAACGCTGTCTTAGCTATAAGACAAATAAGACAACGTTTAAAAACGTTGTCTTATAGCTAAGACAACGCTTTAAAACGCTGTCTTAGACCTAAGACAAAGTTTTAAAAACGCTGTCTTAGACCTAAGACAACGTTGGATAAGACAACGTTTCAAAAAACGTTGTTAAAGACCTATAACAACGTTTTAAAAACGTTGTTAAAGGCCTTTTTTGTTGTAGTGAGAGAGAGAGAAGAAAGAGAGTGAGAGAGGAACTTACCAGGTGATTTTCAATCAATGTAGCAACGACGTACGAGGAGAGAGCACTCGGCAGTCGCACAAAGAGATAGCCAGAGATGGAGATAGAAACTGGACTACACAAAGAGATAGTCAGAGACACAGACGGAGCCGGAGATGGAGACGGAGACAGTAGCAGCGACTCGGCCACTCAGCTTTGAATTGACTATGTTTTTGTTGGTTACGCGAGAGAGAGATGAGGGATTTCAACTTTTGGGGAAAAAAATACAAGCACCAAAGGCTACCGGGCGAGAGGGAAAACCCGAAATTTCGTTTTGGTTTACAACGCCTATTAAAAAATCGTGTGTAAATAACTGTTAGACAACGCTTTTCATAAACGTTGTTATTTTCTTGATAATATTACAAAGGTTACTTTAAAAACGTTGTCATTAAGTAATATTAACAACGTCTACTTATAAAAACGTTGTATTATAAATACACCACAACGTTTACGCATAGAACGTTGTCTAAATTGGTTTTTTAACAGCGTTTTATTGAAAATGTTTTGAAATAAATGTTGTAAATGTCCAGTTTTGTTGTAGTGATAGTTGATCAGTTGGCAGACCTGCCGATAGAAGCAAAAGAGTTTGAAGAACCGGATTTTCCTGATAAAGGGGTTCTTGAGATTAATGACAGCACGTGCAAATGGCAACTCTTCTTCGACAGAGCCGCCAACAAGAGAGGTTACGGTATAGGCATACTGTTGATCGATCCCATGGATACACATATGCCCTTGGCTGTACGATTAGAGTTTGAATGTTATAACAACACCACTGAGTATAAAGCTTGTATAGCTGGCTTGAAGGAAGCCTTGAAAATGGGCGCCAAAGAATTGGAAGTATACGGTGATTCAGCCTTGATCATAAATCAGGTTAAAAAGAAATGGAAGATGCAGGATGTTAGACTGCAATTGTATCATGCCCGCTTAACAGCATTGGTAGAGAAATTTAAGTTCATATCATTTCACTACCTCCCCCGAGATAGAAATTGCTTCGCGGACGTTCTTGAAACTTTGGCATCGCTAGTTGAGATCCCCGCTGAGTTCAATATCCAACCCTTCGTCATTGGGACGAAACATACACCAGCATTTTGTTTTTTCGTTGAAAAGGACCAGGAGAGAGCCGATGGGCCTTGGTACCTAGATATTCAAAATTTGCTAAGGAAAGGTGAGTATCCACCTAGCATTGAGAAAAAAGGCAGGATCGCCTTGCGAAGATGGGCTTCCCAATTTGTAATCAGTGGTGACAATATGTACAAAAGGCACTATCAAGGTCTTAATCTCCTTTGCATCGATCAAGCAAAAGCTGAGCAAGTCATGGATCAGCTGCACGGCGGCACTTGTGGTCCGCACATGAATGGGCATATGTTTTCAAAGAAAGTAATCCAGCAAGGATATTACTGGAGTACGATGGAAACTGATTGGATCAGATGGGTGCGTTGTTGCGACAAGTGTCAGAGGTTTGCCAATTTGCAACATCTGCCTCCTCACATGTTATACAATTCTACAGCACCGTGGCCTTTCTTAATATGGGGAATTGACGTCATAGGGCTAGTGTACCCGAAAGGATCGAACGGCCTTAAGTATGTTCTAGTTGCCGTTGACTACTTTACAAAGTGGGTTGAAGTCGCTTCATACAGAGTTCTGAATGCTAAGAAGGTTGCTGAATTTATCAATACAAACATCATTTACCGATTCAGGGTACCTTTTGAAATGGTCTCTGATAATGGTACACACTTCGAGGGAGAAGTCAACCTAGTATTGGATGAGTTCAAAGTACAATAGCACAAATCCTCACCTTACAGGCCACAGGCTAATGGCGCTGTGGAAGCAGTTAACAAGACATTGGAAAATATCATTCGGAAGATGGCAGATACCGGGAAGGATTGGCCCGACGAATTGCCATTAGCACTCTGGGGCTATCGTACTTCTGTTCGTACACCTACTGGGGCTACCCCATTTTCTCTTGCCTATGGCATGGAGGTAGTATTGCCTGTTGAAGTTGAAATCCCCTCCTTAAGGGTAATGATAGAAGCCGAGGTGGCTAAATTTGATTGGCTTAAGCATCAGTACGATGAACTGGCCCTCCTGGATGAAAGGGAGATTGATGGCTTTAGAGCACCCACGAGCATATCAGAGAAGGATTGCTCGATCTTTCAACAAACGGGTCAAAGCCCGAGACATCAAAGTAGGTGACTTGGTTCTCTTAAATTTTATAATCCATTAATCCTTCATTCAATTCATCATAGTAAAGCTCAGCTTTGAGAAATAGCAACACAAAGAGGCTGTAAAGGTTTGAGAATTGAGAAATCAAAAATATTAAGGTGATAAATGAATAGTTAGTCTGAATTTCAGAATTTAAAAACTCAAAACCGCAAGATTATGTGACCCAGGGGGTTTCTCAGTTTGTTACTCTATGTGTGTATATGTGTGTGTTATTGTGTCTGTGTGTGTGTGTGTGCGCGTGTGTGTTACTGTTGTACGTGTGTGTGACTGAATGCCTGTGTTTCTTTGTGTGTGCATGCGTGTGTAATGTAGTTAAAAGTTACTATGAGTCTGCGTGACTGCGTGTGTAATATGTTACTGTTTTGGACCATTGGTGATGGTGTGTTAGGTCCATGAGACGTGCCTGATATAGGCTGAGGGAGGGCTTAATAGCCTATATAACCTTTATTAAAAATTTCATCCTGTTTTAAAATATATGTTGAGAAACATGGATGAAATGATTAACTTGAATAGGTCATCATCCTAATTCAAGCAACACAGCCGATATAGTGAATCACCGACGTGCATCACAGACTCAAGAATAGCCGATAGGAAGATTTTGTTATACTTAGTCGGTATATAAGAGTTTAAGCAGCAGAAGAATAAGCAAAGATAAGTATAACAAACAAGATTAAAGCAATCAGAGGTAAATAGGAACAAGTTTATCATAACAGCAAAACTGTAAGATTACGTGACAACTGAATAGTTAGTCTGAATTTCAAAATTTAAAAATTCATAATTGAAGATTACGGACCCGTGGGTTTGTCGCTTGTTTACTCATGCCGCAGGTGTGTTATTGTGTCCGTGTATGTGTGTGCGCTGTGTGTAATGTGGTAATGTGTGTGACTGAATGCCTGTGTTTCTGTGTGTGTGCATGCGTGTGTAATGTAGTTAATAGTTACTATGAGTCTCAAGCGGATCAAGGTGTGTATTATGTTACCGCTGACCATCGGATGTTGTGTTAGGTCCATGAGGATGTGCTTAGTATATAGGCCAGAGGAAGGGGTGAATAGCCTATATAACCTTTATTAAAAATTTCATCCTGTTTTAAAATATATGTTGAGAAACATGGATGAAATGATTAACTTGAATAGGTCATCATCCTAGTTCAAGAACACACCATATAGTGAATCACCGACGTGCATCAGACTTGAAGAATAGCTGATAGGAAGATTTTGTTATACTTAGCTGGTATATAAGAGTTTAAGCAGCAGAAGAATAAGCAGCATAAGTATAACAAACAAGATTGAAGCAACTGTAGGTAAATAGGAACAGGTTTATCATAACAGCAAAACTGCAAGATTACGTGACAACTGAATAGTTAGTCTGAATTTCAGAATTTAAAAACTCAAAATTGCAAGATTACGTGACCCAGGGGGTTTGTCAGTTTGTTTACTTTATGTGTGTGTGTGTGTGTTATTGTGTCTGTGTGTATGTGTGTGTGCGCGTGTGTGTGTTATCGGTAACGTGTGTGTGACTAAATGCCTGTGTTTCTGTGTGTGTGCATGCTTGTGTAATGTAGTTAATAGTTACTATGAGTCTGCGTGACTGCGTGTACATGTAATATGTTACTGTTTTGGACCATTGGTGATGGTGTGTTAGGTCCATGAGGATGTGCTCAGTATATAGGCTAGAGGGAGGGGTGAATAGCCTATATAACCTTTATTAAAAATTTCATCCTGTTTTAAAATATATGTTGAGAAACATGGATGAAATGATTAACTTGAATAGGTCATCATCCTAGTTCAAGCAACACAGTCGATATAGTGGAATCAGCTGATGTGCATCAGCAGACTTGAAGAATAACTGATAGGAAGATTTTGTTATACTTAGCTGGTATATAAGAGTTTAAGCAGCAGAAGAATAAGCAGCATAAGTATAACAAACAAGATTGAAGCAACTGTAGGTAAATAGGAACAAGTTTATCATAACAGCAAACTAAAATCTTGTATTAGATGCATCAATTGCTTTCCACAGATTGCATAAGATATATATATATATATATCAAAAATTTCAGGAAAGATAAGTAAAGGCTGAATGTAACAAAATATGATTTATATTAAAATTCAGCAGAGGTTTGCTCAAAGACAAACATGCTTAGTACATCAACCTAGACTCTCTATCCTAGCAATCTCTCCGGGGTAGAAGAAAAGTCAAATTGGGATGCCGGGAAGACTCATAACTAGAACTCTAACCTTAGCAGTTCCTAATCCCCTAGGAAGGTGGACAAGAGAAGTGCTAGAGTTAGAGTGATGTGAGAAGAGAATATTAGGCGTTGTTCAAATAACAAATATTTGAACAACTAAGTGTTGAGCACTCGGCCAAAAGTGAGGACAATTCATTGCACAATCGACAACCCTTATAATGTAGTATAAGTCTGTCGATATGAATGCAGTATGGATTATTAGGCTCTGGTTCTTCATCAGACATCTTCAAGATTGATCAGTCTTTAACGACTTGCAGAATGCTTGGTCTCTAGCTGTGAATTTGAAGTGCAGCAACTGAAGAGACTGAGTCTTTCGAAGGAAGAAAGAACTCAAATTAAGAAAGAACTTATTGATCAAGTAGGACTTCTGAGCCTTTGGAATTTCTATTTTCTCTCCCACAAAGTGTTTGTTCTTACACTTGTGTTTTCTCACTCTTTTGGTGTGGTTTCAGATTGAAAGAACAAAGAATAATATCAATCACCAACACCTTTCTTGTGCACACGCTCTGAATGTGAGAATGAGAGTCTTCTTTTATAGGCTGGAGAAGATGAAGTAGTCATTGGAGCTTTGATGTGTTTCTGCCCGTTAGAGATCTGAATCATTAATGCATCAGAGTGCATTGTTCAAACTGTTGGGCAAAGACCTTCCGTTAAGCTTTTGTCTTGAAGTTGGTCCGTGAATCAGGCTAACAGAATTGGACTTGTCACGCATGCCTGGGATGTAGCACTGTGTTTGGCCTTTTAAGGAATGTAGCCTTGGAAACTGGGACCAATACACGAAAGAGGAAATATCTTCTAAATAATAGTCAAAGCACAGACATCGATGCGTATCTTGAGTTGTCAGGAAGATCTTATAACGGATCTATTTTGACTTGTAGTATTGAGCAACGACCGATGTTCCTCTTGTGAATAGTTAGCTTCTCTGCAGTTGTCTGATGAAGACCATGGCTGATACCTGGATCTGCCGATATAATACTGCTAGTGTAGAGATTGCTGATGAGACATGGTTGGTAGGAATGTCTGCTGGTAAGACATTGCTGATGGACATGTCTACTGGCGCATGAAGAGCTAATCCATATGAAAATTTGTCATCCCTTTGGTAGGACAAAGACTCGGATATGTACAAAGACTTCCTAGTCTAATGACTTATGCATTGTTTCATCAAGCTGCCACACTAACCGGTACGCAGACCTTTTAGCCACTTGTGAAACATGCATTGTAATGGGAACAAGCAAATCACTGAGTCAAAATATGCATACATATATATCAGCTGTTTCACAGGTATATTCCTAACAATCTCCTCCTATTTGCTTGGGGCCATTACTACAATTGACTTATACATACAGCTCTTAAAGCAAATGTTCAATCCTTAGTAATAACAAGCCTTCTAATGAATGATCATTTTATACTAAGGCATGCCCTAGGTTGAACTTACAAGCGATAGCGTATGTATAGTCACATATTGCTAAGTATTTACAGACTCGATAAATGAAGGTACAAATACGAAGCAATAACCGAAACATTTTTAGGCAATTATGAGATATAATTGATGAGTATGCCATAAAAATGTTTTTCTTGGAAGCATCTAGAACAAGAAATTAGCATACTTAATTGAATTGATTAAGCATCAGATAATTTTAAAAGTAGTGAAGAAAGGACTTGTTTTTAAGAGAGATGCTGATAATATAAAGATACAAATGTAGTTTTCATAGCAGCATAAAAGAATAGTCATTTAGATATAGCTGTTGAAGAATTTTCTCTTGATGATCGGACAACTTGATTAGTCATGTTGATCATGTTTCTGTCAATTCAAATTTTAGTACGGAGTGTAAGATATTTTTCTTGATTAGCAACTCTCCTCCCATTTGTATATGTCGACTATCTTACTAACTCTCCTCCTCCTTATGTATATGTCTATTATGTCGAGCTCTCCTCCTTAAACTGTATATGTCATGTATATGTCGAATTTTATATAAACTCTCCTCATATATTCTTGATTAGCAACTCTCCTATTTTCTTGATAGGAAGTATCTATCATGTTGATTAGCTACTTTTCTGTATGTATATGTCAACTTTGTATATAAACTCTCCTCCTTAATGGTCACAAGCTAAGTTTTTCTTGTATGGATATGTCGTCTTTTGTATATAAACTCTCCTTAAGCTAAGTATTCTGTTTTATTACTTGTAATTGAAATAGGACAAGTCATAAAGACTTAATAGGTCAATTCATAAGCTATGAATCGCACTATGACTTGCTGAAGATTTAATGTTGGTGTCAAAGCATTCTTCTCCTTAGTGTATATGTCAATTATGACGAACTCTCCTCCTTAAACTTATATGTATATGTCATGTCGATTTTTTTATACTCTCCTCCTAATTTCTTGATTAGCAACTCTCCTCCTATTTTCTTGTACTATCCTCCTATTTTTGTATGTATATGTCGATTTATGTATAAGCTCTCCTCCTGAATGGTCACAAGCGAAAAGTGATAGTACTCCTCCTTAAGTACATAAGTATGTGAATATGTTATAGTCCATAGCCATAATGTATAAGGTAAACATATCAAAAGTAGGGAGTAAGGTGCTCAAGCAAGTTGTGACGAGAGGATTTTGTTCTATTGCTAGTAAAGAGAGTTTACAAGAATGAGCTTTGAAGAACAGTTTGTGTTTGAGAAATTTGAGAAACGGTTGTTCCATTGCTTGTAACAAGTTTGTACAAGAATGTATTTTGAAAAACAGTTTGAGAAATTTAAGAAGATGCAGAGATGTTGCTTGTATTGTCATCGGATGAGTTTAACGAAAGTATTTAATCATGTGAAATTATGAAACTTTCCTCTTTGCAAGAAAAATATGTGTTAAAGTACACAAGCAGGAGGGAATGACTTTAATGTTGTAGATATCGAAATATATGTATTTCTCCTCTTTAACGGTCAAATTAGAAGTTTTAAAGAGCGGACCAAAGTGATTTTAGGAATAGTGCTAGCATGAGTTTAATAAACAGTTTTTCGTTAATAAACAGTGTGAAGACATTTAATTTATATGTCTTTTCAGTATCATAGATGTGGAGTTGTCTCGTGTAAGGAGTTTTTACAAATGTGGAAGTTGATGTAGAGTTTTTGAAAGTTAATGCAATCAGATGTTTAGATATATAAATCACGTGTTATGAATATGTGTATCTATATATCTCTATTATATAATACCTATAAGGTATCTCCTTATGATGTTATAAGACATACATATTGGAGTGTACTCTCCTCGTGGGATATAGACAGTACCTTTTTCTTTTTGATCGGACAATGTTATTGAGATTTTAATATGTCAAAATTGATCGGATGTGCGAGGCACACATCTAAGAATGATATATAGAACATATTTCTTTCTTTAATGAATAGGACAATTGTTAAGGCCAGAATATTGTTTCCTTATATAAGAGTCCGGATGTATAAGATATACATATTAAAGGTCTTAAGCAAGAGTATACAGATTCATTATGAAAATGGATGGCAAGCATGAATGATTATGTAATAAGACAAGTTAGAATAAGTAAGACAAATTGAAATAGAAAATACAACGTAACAGGAATATATTACATAGATAACAAGTAGATATCAGAAGAGTTTGTTTAGCAAAACAAAAACATGCTAGATTTCCTAATGAAGCAGAGTAAGGGAGGTAGGTCTGCTATCCTAATCGTTGGGAACGTTAACTGTTGGGTTTTGTGAGAATTCTCATTCACGAGCTGATGCTCCGCTTGAATTTGAGATTGCTCGAGTTGAACATTTGAGGAAATAGAATAGGGATCAGGGAAAGAATCAGGCTCTGCAGTTGATACAAGATTTCTTGAGGGAGTCCAGGGGATGAAGTTTGAAACATCGTTCCTGGGGTCTTGAAGACAATTTCTCAGCTGACGACTGATTTAATGAGGTCTTTGAATCATTTGAGGCTGTGATGCCAAAATGTTCATCACAAGAGTTAGCCATTCGTCGTGAGAGATAGTATGAGATGTGGGTCTTGATGAATTTGTGTTACTCATTTGGAAGATGAGTATACAATGGATCAGAAATGTTAAAGTACTGGAAGATGAAGAGAGATTTTAAAGAGACTGATACCAATTTTTAAGGGGTTTTGAGGATGTGAAGAGTCTGATATCAATTCCTCGGGTGAATGAATTTGATAAGACATAATGGTGGCTTAAGAAAAAGAATGTATTTAATTCCATAGCAATGATGCACTGTAATTAATGATTAAGTAGATGTGCAGAGTAAGTATAGCTATGATATAGGCAGTCTATACAAGATATGCATTGATTGTTTAAACAAGAGGTTTAAAATAATATTTAGTCAAAAGGATTGACTCACCAAGAAAGGACAAGAATGATTATACAGGCTGAGTTGAAGTTTGTAACATCTGTCTTGAACTATCAGCCGTTTTGAGTATTGTAATAGTATTTTCTTTATTGAAATTAGTCGATACCAATTGTTAGAAACCAATTGTTAGAAAGATAATAGAGGAACGATGGATTGGATATACTTATAATGATTAACTATGAAGAAAAATGGGAATTGAATTTAGGTTAAGCCTTATACCAATCGAAATATGGAGGATTGGTTGGGACTTAAAGGATTTAGGCTTTTATCAGCAGTCAGTGTCGGGTATCTGCTGATGTGAGAACTGCTGACAAAGATGGTTGTCTGGTATTTACCAAAAAAAAATGTTTGACTAATATTTTAGGAGAATTTGATGGAAATATCAGAATAATCATTTATATTAGAGGAGACAATTTTTAAACATTAGTGAAGTGTCTTGGCAAAAGTTCATCATAACTAGGAGAGATATTTTCATGTGAGGCAAAGATCTACTAATGATGAAAATTTATTGAACACTTGATAAGAGAAGGCGGACAAGTGGGATATTGAAAACATACCTGGAGTGATGTCTGAGCTTTTTTCTTTGCAATAGGTAACATTGTACATTAGCAGAGAAGGAATTCTGCTGAAATGTATTTCTATATTAACCAGTTCTTTGATGTCTGACGAGAGTGAGGCCTAGAATATATACAACAGGGGTTATATCAGCCATTCACTCCTGAGGAAAGACTAGTTTTTGGAAACAACAGTCTTTCTATGAATCCTAAAATTTCTAGCTATTTTCTGAGATGGGTCAAGTTACGTAAAGTTTACCATTAACCTTTTGTCAGTTAAGCACACGATAAAGTATAACAGAGTGTTTTGAATTCAGTCTGTTTGCTAATTAGCTGTTAGTCAAGATGATAACAATTGTTATGTATAGATATACCAATTGTAATTCTATCATCATGAGCAACGACTAACCTTGCCTTTTATTACTACAATCTCAAAGGTCATACAAGAGTTTGTAGTTGTCATAACTGAGAATACAAATTGCTGTTGAGCTGTTTAAAAGAAAGTAAAAGCGTTTGTTTTTAAGATAAAAACTTTGTAAACTCAAAAGCTTTCAGCAATCTTTAGGTTGACACGACAGACAATTTGATTCGAAGTAGATTTACTAGTAATCTTGTAGGTTGAACAGTAGGGACAGAGATTAAGTGATGAATATGCAGTTTCCTCTACTTGAAGGTGGGATATAGACACAATAAGTCATCCTTTAAGCAACTGCAGTCTACCTATATTGAACAATTAGAGCGTTCAGCAGACCTTGAATTTGAACAGGGTGAGATGATCTAATTCAGAAAGGCAATTATCAGAATGGTTAAAGAAAAGAGGTAAACTTTAGTAATAAACCATAACTCAATATAGCAGATTTTATAGGATGGGTTAGCTGATGGGGTCTCATCAGAGTTTGTGTAAGAAATGTGTGATCGTCTCTTTGAGGTTAATTTCTCCAATCATCAAAAGAATGTAGATAATATTATGAAGGAGAACAGTATATTAGATCAACAAAGTTAAAACACATCAATTCATGTTATCAGAAGAATTCAGATATGTAGATAGACATGAAGGAAAGTTGCAGAACTTGTATTCAATAATCCAAATAGTTTTGAATAATACTCATTAGGGATCAGCTGATTACAAGATCAATACAACTAGAATTTGACTATACTACTGATTACAGGATAAAGATATACAATGATTCAATTTTGAATAGAAAATTTTGTTACAAAGTTTTATCCAAGATATCCTAGTCTAGATGACATATTGAGAGGTTATTAGTCATGGGGTTCGGAATGGATCAAGATGGCTGTGTCTGTTTTTGATCTCCTCCAACTCTGGGGGAGGAAGAACACGTTCACACCTACAAATCATCCTAAAAGAACCTTAGGGTGATAGCCGTCAAGGATTTACTGCATGGACTACGAGTCCTAGAGGAAGAGCGCAGAAATGGTCAGTTGTCATTGGCAGTTTATAATCCTTGACAATACTTCCTTAGCTATACTATTCAGTCAAGCTGAATTATCTGCATCAGCCATCTTTGGGGTGATGGCTGGTATACTTACATATGACCAGACGAGTTGTTTGAAACAACCATTTACCAGATGCTTTCCAAACATTTGATAAATCTTATCTGGGATCTTCTCTGTGATGCTCATGTATACATGCAGAGTTACGATGGTCGGATAGGTATATGCTAAGTGGTTTTCATAGTGATTCATCTGAAATCATTTTTAGAGTATCAATAAGATTGATAACCAAATGTTAGGAATGGAGTGAAATCACTTAAGAACATTAATTAATAATCTTCTATCTTACCTTTTAATATAACTGATTTTAAAGACATTCTTAAGTGTTCTGATAATCAAGGGTCTGTAGCATACGGTTTATCTTTTGCTTACAAACTTTTAAGATTATCAAACAAGACAAAAGAAAATTCTTTTATCAACTAATTTCAAGGCGTAAGATTGAAAATTAATAATGAATAATTTCTGGAACAAATGAGTTAATAAAATTTCTCTCAAATATTATAACTGTGTCTTAAAAGTGTTAAAAAAAAATTTCACAGTTATAAAGATTTAGATTTTCAGAATGCATCTTTGAGAATTTTAAATCAACTCATCAAAAGTAACAGAAATAAACCAAAACAACTTTGAAAGAATATGAGAGAGTCATACCAAGTTGTTGAAATGTTGACTTGATTGATTTCTAGGATTTGTACTTAGTAACATTTTGAGAAAAATTTTGAATCAGTGTTTAGCATCTTGTGTAATCTTATAAGCAGTTTGTGAGTTTCTTTATAGTAAAGGGCTCTACTTATACTCACGGAGGCTAGACTAAAGGACTTATAATAATAGAGATTTACTGTAGAATTGTCCTTTTTACATGCCTTTATAGAATCAGGCTGTAAATATGATGTCTTGACTTTCTCAATATTCTTGGAAAAGATTTTTGAAAGCGAAAGTATTTTTGTTTTATTAAATAGGCTTGTCATTTTCCAAAAGCTTTTGAGAACAGTCTTCACTTTAAACGAAGTAGTCAATCTTCGTAAAGTGTGCCTCCACCTTTAATAGACTTAGAAAAAAGACAAGTCATTTAAAAGTTTTACTCCTATAAGTCAGCACATATAACTGAACTTATGAAGTGTATGTTGGCAGATATGGAAATTCAACCAACTAGATGTTTTGAAACCATTTTAGATCACTGATAAGTTTTTGAAGAACGTTTACATAAAGCAAATCATACGAGTCATATAGATATATCAATATAAGCACAGTATGACAAGACTTTATTTATGCAGCATGTCTGATAACAATATTAAAAATTAGTTCAGTAGACATGGATGCAAGCATATAACAAGGCAGTAGCTGAACTGTTTTATATATGCTGGAGAGGTGGTCTTTATCAACATCTTGGACTCATCAGTAGATTTCTCATATAGTAGCACTATAGTCAAGTAGATATTGATTT
This sequence comes from Platycodon grandiflorus, assembly GCA_016624345.1. NCBI lineage: Eukaryota > Viridiplantae > Streptophyta > Magnoliopsida > Asterales > Campanulaceae > Platycodon > Platycodon grandiflorus. Next base: position 12,921 of record JACONP010000059.1, read on the forward strand.
GACATTGAGTGAGTGAAGGACATAGAGAATTATTAAGAGTGATCAGCAGTCCTTCATAAATCAGTAAACAAGTTGATGTCTGCTGATGGAGAGTTATGTTGCATCTTTGACCTTTTTGTCATATGAGTTCTTGCCTTAAATACTCATAGAAAATTATTAGCAACATTTATGAGCTAAAAATAGCTCCAGAAATTCAATAATACAAGTGAGACTTAATAAGCACAATATTTGAATAATTACTCAAACTATAGCTTATAAGTGTAACCCAAGACATCATGAAGTTAATAACTGGAGTTACTTTCTCACTATACCCTTTGAACATTTCTTCTCATAGTAGTTGAGGAACTTGTTCTGATGTTGAGCCAAAGTTCATTGAGTGTATCTTTTAGGCAGAAGCTTTCCATTGAAGAAGAACAATTTCATCATCGATGTCCTTAGATCAAGAGCTAATAATCATAGTGATTTAGAGATGACATAAATTTGATTTCCCTTGAATTACATTTGAAACTCTTCTTATTTCATTAGCTTTAAACTTTCATAAGAAGTTTTCTCGAAAAGGTGTTAGATTGAGACAATCATTAGCCTTATATGAAGATAGCAAATTTTCAGAAGTAAATCAGAGTAATTCATCCATCAAGTATGAAGTTGACACATTTGCTAGAGGATATGTCATGAGTTTGAAAATAGACTATTTTTAAAATGAACATTATCCTTAGCAAGTCAAACTCTTTTTGACTATAGTACTTTTCTTCATAGTATCAATTGAAAAATATATTTCTGTTATATGAAGGGTTTTCCTATAGCAATCATACAGTCATCACAATAAACTTTTCTCACAAGTTTTTGAAAATAAAATTGATTTTGATTTGTAATAGCATTTTCAAAATAGCTTCCCGGTCTCTTAGTCAAAAGATTTTTGGAAATAAGAATTTTGAAAACGACTCTTTTGACTATGCATCTAATCTGAGTGAATGGATCTAAACTCTCAGGTTGTCAAGCCTGGAATGAAATCTACAGAGTACTAGCTTTGATACCAATTGTTAGGTCCATGAGGATGTGCTCAGTATATAGGCTAGAGGGGGGGTGAATAGCCTATATAACCTTTATTAAAAATTTTATCCTGTTTTAAAATATATGTTGAGAAACACGGATAAAATGATTAACTTGAATAGGTCATCTTCCTAGTTCAAGTAACACAGCCGATATAAGGGAATCAGCTGATGTGCATCAGCAGACTTGAAGAATAGCTGATAGGAAGATTTTGTTATACTTAGCTGGTATATAAGAGTTTAAGCAGCAGAAGAATAAGTAGCATAAGTATAACAAACAAGATTGAAGCAACTGTAGGTAAATAGGAACAAGTTTATCATAACAGCAAAGACAAACATGCTTAGTACATCAACCTAGACTCTCTATCCTAGCAATCTCCCCGGGGTAGAAGGAAAGTCAAATTGGGATGCCGGGATGACTATAACTAGAACTCTAACCTTAGCAGTTCCTAATCCCCTAGGAAGGTGGACAAGAGAAGTGCTAGAGTTAGAGTGATGTGAGAAGAGAATATTAGGCATTGTTCAAATAACAAATATTTGAACAACTGAGTGCTGAGCACTCGGCCAAAAGTGAGGACAATTCATTACATAATTGACAGCCCTTATAATGTAGTATAAGTCTGCCGATATGAATGCAGTATGGATTATTAGGCTCTGGTTCTTCATCGGACATCTTCAAGATTGATCAGTCTTTAAGGACTTGTAGAATGCTTGGTCTCTAGTTGTGAATTTGAAGTGCAGCAACTGAAGAGGTTGAGTCTTTCGAAGGAAGAAAGAACTCAAATTAGGAAAGAACTTCTTGATCAAACAGGACTTCTAAGCCTTTGGAATTTCTATTTTCTCTCCCACAAAGTGTTTGTTCTTACACTTGTGTTTTCTCACTCTTTTAGTGTGGTTTCAAATTGAAAGAGCAAAGAACAATATCAATCACCAACACCTTTCTCGTGCACACGCTCTGAATGTGAGAATGAGAGTCTTCTTTTATAGGTTGGAGAAGATGAAGTAGTCGTTGGAGCTTTGATGAGTTTCTGCCCATTGGAGATCTGAATCATTAATGCATCAGAGTGCATTGTTCAAACTGTTGGGTAAAGACCTTCCGTTAAGCTTTTGTCTTGAAGTTGGTCCGTGAATCAGGCTGACAGAATTGGACTTATCACGTATGCCTGGGATGTAGCGCACTGTGTTTGGCCTTTTAATGAATGTAGCCTTGGAGACTGGGACCAATACACGAAAGAGGAAATGTCTTCTAAATAATAGTCAAAGCACAGACATCGATGCGTATCTTGAGTTGTCAGGAAGATCTTGTAACGGATCTATTTTGACTTGTAGTATTGAACAACGACCGATGTTCCTCTTGTGAATAGTTAGCTTCTCTGCAGTTGTCTGATGAAGAGCATCTACCGATATAATACTGCTGGTGTAGAGATTGCTGATGAGACATGGCTGGTAGGAATGTCTGCTGGTGAGACATTGCGGATGGACATGTCTGCTGGAGCATGAAGAGCTAATCCATATGAAAGTTTGTCATCACTTTGGTAGGACAAAGACTCGGATATATACAAAGACTTCCTAGTCTAATGACCTATGCATTGTTTCATCAAGCTGCCACACTAATCGGTACGCAGACCTTTTAGCCACTTCTGAAACATGCGTTGTAATGGGAACAAGTAAATCACTGAGTCGGAATATGCATACATATATATCAGCTGTTTCACAGGCATATTCCTAACATGGTGTAATTCTGATTTTTTTTTTCAATTTAATTTGTTAGAAAGACATGAGACTAATATAATTTGTTTGATTCTGAATGTCAGGTACAAGGCTGAATAGAGAGTTTGAAAAAATATTGAAGAGTTGGGCCTTGTTTTTTCTTGGAAATATAGGCGCTTTCGTTCTTTTTGTTGTCTAATTTTGTTGCCATTGATTTATCATTTATATAATGTTGCCTAAGAAGCATTTATCGGGAAGTGAAAAAAGGAAAAAAAAGAAAATGAACGGAAATGTTAACAATTAACAGAATCCCAAAAAGGAGCTAATGATAAATTTTTCTAGTGAGAATCTTGAGGAATTAGGTGAGGGTAATCTTGAACAACTAGTGCAAAATTTAAGTGATGAGATTCATATTCATGAGGATGGGGATGTTGTTAATTTGAGTGAACATGATCATGTCCCAAATATATCCAATTTAGAAAATTTGATAGTAGATGAGCAATCAGTTCCTTTATTTGATATTTATGATCCTAGAAATTGGGATAATATTGATAATAAAACAAGGGATATTTTAGTTGAAAAGAGGCTTCAAAAGGATATGAAATCTCGTGCTTCTTTTAAACAATACTTCTCGGCATTTTTCATATTCTTCTTATTCTAGAAAATTGAGTAATGGAGAGACTGGCATTAGAAAATGGTTGGCTTACTCTAAACATGTGGATAAAGTATATTGTTTTTGCTACAAGTTCTTCAAATCTAATAGCAAAAAAAGTGCATTGGCAAATGATGGATTTAGAGATTGGAAGCACCTTAGTGAGAGACTCAAAGAACATGAGAATACTGTTGAACATATGACTAACATGAATACCTACAATGAACTAAAAGCAAGATTGAGCAAAAATCAAACAATTGATAAAGATTTGCAACAAGAAATTACAAAGGAGAAAGAACGCTGGAGACAAGTTTTAATTAGAATAATTTATGTTGTGAAATGCCTTGCTAACTACAATTTGGCTTTTAGAGGATCAAATAAAAAGCTTTACCAAGTTAGTAATGGCAATTTTTTGGGATTGATCGAGATGATTGCTGAATTTGATGTGGTAATGCAAGATCATATTAGACGAATTCAAAATCATTATATTCATCATCATTATCTTGGTCACAAGATTCAAAATCAATTTATTTCTCTTTTGGCATAGAGTGTAAGAGGTTCTATTATAAAGATCATTAAAGAGGCGAAATACTTTTCTATAATTCTTGATTGTACTCTAGATGTTAGTCATAAAGAACAAATGAGTTTGATAATACGATGTGTGAATATGTCAAGAAACAAAATAAATGTAGAGGAGTACTTTTTAGAGTTCTTGAAAGTAGATAACACATCAGGATTAGGACTTTTCAATAAATTAATGAATCCATTTAAGTCTCTTGATCTCAATGTCAATGATGTTATGGGTCAATGTTGTGATAATGGTTCTTGAACGGCCTCAGCCTTAAGTTTTACATGTGGCAAAACAATGAGACATCAGACGTGCCAAGTGGAGGACGCCAAGGTGACATAAGAAGCCAGGAGACATATGCTAGCTCGAATGTGACGATCTGGTAACTATGATCTGACAGGTCACCCTCAACAGGCATACCTGCCCAAAACGCCTACCTCGAGGTTCCATAGTGCGACCTGGGTATATCCTAGGCTGATCACGGGAACATATCGCGACCTAGGCATATCTCAAGTCGACCTCGACACCACCCCTAGTCAGCTCGGCATAAGCAGAGTCATTCATGGAATCATCTCTCAAACTGGGTAGAATCCTACTACAATTCTATCTTTATAACAGTCCTAAGCAAACCCACAATCGTGATCGGAAAGTCATGGGATTTGATCATATCATGCCGAATTTGAAACTGATTAGTATTGCACATTATCTTCTTATGAATAGCAGCCTCAAAGGCATCATACGGTATGTAAAAAATAGACTCAAGCTATACTCTATCAGAGCATTATATTCTCTGTGCAGTATTGTTGATTCTCACGCCGGAGGGTTATTACTGGGACATCCAGCCCCCCTTTACGGTATTTTCTGTTGATCACAAGGCATTATATCTCTATTCTTCAAGAGCAATCCCAGCAACATCAGCCGGAATCCTACTAGACTACATACGTGGACCAGACGTGGTCACCAACACATTTCTTGCATGATCAGTTCTAATATGAAGGGAAATCACCGAGGGGTTCCAAAGCGATTACTTGAAATAAATCCAAGAGATTTATATACGTCATGTGCTTGTCATAGTCTTAATCTCACTCTTTCTGATATGACACATTCTTGCGTTAAAGTCGTTTCAATTTTTGGAATTGTGCAACGTATATATGTATTATTTTCAAGTTCTCCAAAAAGATGGAAGGTTTCACTTGATAATGTTTCGGGCTTAACTGTGAAATTATTGTCCAATACACGTTAGGAGAGTCGAATAAAAAGTGTTAAGCCTATTAGGTTTCAATCTCCTCAAATAAGATTGGCATTAGTGGAATTATCTAGATCTTGTGATGATGCCAAGTCTAAACGTAGTATTATTAGGAAAAAACAATTTGATGAAAATGATCATGATGAAGAAATACAATCACTTGAGGAGTCTCTTAGAGTTAATTACTTTCTTGTTGTTGTGGATATGGCAATTGCTTCGGTGAAGAATATATTTGATCAATTAACAACATTTGATAGTATTTTTGGATTCTTATTTGATTCAAAAAAGTTGAGGTCATTAGATGATGATGAACTGAAAGAATATTGTACTAATTTTACAATTACTTTTCCTCATGATAATGTGTTGGATGTGGATTTACATGATCTTTTTTCTGAATTAAGAGTATGAATCAATGTCAGCGATTGAAATTCTTGAATTTGTAAAAGCTCGAGATTGTTATCCAAATGTTTCAATTGCTTATTGAATTTTATTGACCGTATCTGTGATTGTAGCATCAGCTGAGAGAAGTTTTTCAAAGTTAAAATTATTGAAAAACTAATTGAGGTCATCAATGTCACAAGAAAGGTTGAATGGTTTAGCTATTTTATTTGTTGAGAAAGATATGTTGGACAATATTGATCTTGAAAGTATTATTGATGATTTTGCATCTAGAAAAGCACGAAAAAAATATTTTTCATGATTAGTTTGTTTGCTTGTTAGTGCAGCTATGTTCCTGAGTTGCTGATTGGTGCTTGGTTACGGTATGGTTGCGCTGTTTTGTTGCTGCTAGTGATGTTTTATTGCTGCTTTTGTTCTTTTTCTTGAGTTCTTTGATTGCTTAGTTACGGTATGGTTTATTTGTTTTGTTGCTGCTAGTGATGTTTTATTGCTGCTTTTGTTCTTTTCCTGCTACTGTTTTAGTAATTTTGTTGTTATGACATTTGCAATATTTGTTAAGTACTATTTATGATAATTTACGCTTAGTATTTTGTTATAACTTGAATTTGGTTAATTAAACAAGGGTCTTTCTTTTAACTTTGCCCCGAACCTATAAAATGCTAAGAACGGCCCTGATCGTCCCTAAGATGCAACGACTTTTCAAGTGGGGCAGAAATTCATCTCGAAGAGAAAGTATTCTGGGCTTGTTCTGTTGTTTATGCTAAATGCACTAGGGCTGATCAGCTTGCAAGTATTTATTCTTCAAAATTTGAACCCAAGTCTTCTTAATCCTTGTTCTCGATCTGATGTGATAAAATCTGCTGCTCCTTCAATTCTGCGGACACTGGGAATGGAGTAGAGAATACGCAAACAAGAAAGAAAATCAAAATACAAGTATCATTTAATTGGTATCAACTTTCAAATAACTAAGCAAACAGACAGAAATGAATAAATTAGCCTTCATGCTAGAGATTAAGGGTAATTTAGTCTTTTCAATCAATGACATTTTTGTAATAAAATATAAAAGCGGTGTATTAATAGGTTTTTGGGGTATTAATAGCACCACCCTTTTAGGAATTGCCAACTCTCAACTCAACTATACTTAACTAGTAATTCAGCCCGTCCTCCGCACGGGTTGTCATTTAGTTTATGGTGTTTTGGAATAATATTGCAGAGTAATGTTATGGGTACTTAACGAGTACCAAATTTTTTGCACCGAATGTTATGTCAGATGATATGATGCATTAATTATAATTTTTAATTTTATTTTTTGTACTACATCAGCTGACACATCATTTGGTGCAAAAAATTTGGTATTCTTTAGGTACCCATAGCATTACTCTAATATTGCATGCTATTTAAGTTTTCTTGATTGATTTTAAAAATTAATGTATCATTTTACAAAATTGACCAATGGTTGCAATACTTTATACCCATTTCAATAAATGAACTCTCACATCTCCAAGTTAGCATGTTTAATTTCCTCTGACTTGAAAATTGTTGGTTTTTCAGATTACCCAATAAATGTAATTATAATTAAAAAATACGTCATATTTTTTAAAGAATCAATTCGCAAACTTGTTTTGTAACTTACCAATGACCGGAATCTACATTCAACTAATTTGTCAACAACAATACTTAAATATCTTACATCAAATAGCAAAGGGTCCAAATTTGATCACATGTGTGAGGTGAAATTAGTTATCAATTCATTCATAAGATAGACATTTTTTCTTATCGTATTTCAAATAAACATTTTTTGTTGACATTGTACAACAAAAAAAATAGTCAATAACTTGTTTGTAAAGCAACTCGACACATAGTAACTTTTCACAATCTTGAGTTTATCATCATATTTGTCTTATCATGTCATTGAGTTCAAACAACTACAAACCAAATCCAGGATAAATCTTAAAATTAATGTATCATATGTTGAGAAGTTTATAGGTTCCAAATGATTTTGTAATGGATTTTAAAACTTCGTTATTTAATTAGAAGTCTAGTAAAAGATCGTTTCTTTAATTAGTATGAGATTATTACATGGAACAATGAAACTTAACTACATGTTTATTATCCTTTCAAAAAACAAAAATTATACTCCCTCTGTCCCTTAATTATTGTGTTGTTTGATCCGGTACACGGATTAAAAAAAATATTTGACTTGATTATTAATATTCGTATAATGTGTAATTTTCTTTAATGCCCATGTGTATGTGGCCCATAATTAAAGTAGGGAAAAAATAAGGATAAAATGGTAAAAGTGATGTCCTAAAAAGGAAAGTTTTCAAACAAGACAATTATTTTGGGACAGACAAAAAAGAAAAGGAAGACAATAATTTAGGGACGAAGGGAATCTATGTTTTATAATTATTTGGATCGAGATAGCAATTAAAAGTTTAGACATTTTATGTACCAATAATATTTAGATATTTGCATAAAAAATATTTAAGACATTAAAACTATAATTTAAAAACAATGCACTATGGATGGAATAACTGAAAAAAGTTGTAATACATATTTTGGTATTTTACAAAAATACTAATCAAAATAAGTAGATAATATAGTGCATAGGTCATGTGAGCCACTTAACTATCATATATAAAGTATTTTTAGATAAATACATATAATATAAATGGTTGATTTGGTTTAAAATTGGTGTTCATATGTAAAATGTCATGGGTTCAAATTCCATTGGCAACATTATTTTGTTTTCTTTTTATTTTATTGTCAATAGCAAAAGTTCTTCTACTAATGTATTTGAAGAATGTTATATAACACAATATCAAACAGATAGTACTTTAGCTAAGATTATTAGCTAATGACATTCTTCCTAGAATTCAAAAGGTCAAGTCATGAGAATGAAGATTTAACAACTATGATTGAAGTGGTAAACTAATAGGCCTCCTCACCAAATATATATATATATATATATATATATATATATATATATAGGAAATAACTACAGTAGAACCTTTTTAAATTAATACTCGATAAATTAATAAAATCTTTACTATAATATTTCTGGTCAGCTAAAAAATTTACTAATTACGATAAAATAGTAAGTTAATATATTTTCAAAAGACCTTTATATAAATCATTGGTCCCTTTAATATCATAAATGAATATTTTTTTTTAATTACAAACATAACTAGGATAGTTGAGTAAAATATGATTCTATTGTTGTTTGTTTATCTTAAAATTTAAATTCTAGTTGGAGCTCATCTTAAATATTTGCCTTAATTCTTATTTTGATCACCCTACTTTCACCAAGGTTTCGTTAAGTTAACTCTATTTTATTTTTTCACACGTAACTGTACTTGAATGAACTATTCACTAAGGTTACTCAAGTCAATTTTGTTAGTTATATTGGACGAAAATTTTCAAAAGAGAGTTGCTATTTACACCCATAAAATTACTGAGTACACCCAATTACTAAGTACACCCCCACCTAATATTTTCAACCCCTCAAAAACTAAGTACACC
>JACONP010000060.1:0-36519 GCA_016624345.1 Platycodon grandiflorus
GTCAGGTGAAGGTGAAGCCGTTCAAATGGTATTAATGGTTTGAATGCTAGAGTAGAGAAAAATGCTAAAGAATTTGATGAGTTTATTGAGGTAGTTGAAGAACACTTGGACTGGGAGGAGAAGAGAGGATAATGGTGGTGGGACTAATGAAGGTGAAAGGCAAGATTTTGTGGACATTCTGGAAGTTCAAAGAGAAAATACATTGGGATTTTCTATTGATAGAGATACCATTAAAGCTCTAATCTTGGTAAAAAATATTGTCTTTTTTACTTTCGAGGTTTCCGTTTTGTTTCTTTTGGGATCATCCTAGCTTATGTTACATCTAAAAGCGAGAATTGCAAGGAAAACAACCATGGTGGTCTATTTGATTGCGCCATCGTTTTCTTGACTAATCAATCATTTCAAGAACCGGTCTTTTGTTGATAACATATTCAAAAGCATTACTGCATTGTTTTTAATTTAGAGAGGATCAATAGTGGTTTCTTATATGTACGTGAAGCATCTTACAAACTAAGAGCACGTTTGGTTGCATTTGGCCAAAATTTGGGATAAAACTTATTTGCAAAAATTGTATTTCAATGTTGCGATAAGTTGCGTTTGAAGCGATTTTCCGAACGTATTTATAGGATAAAGCCGTATTTTGACAAATCTGCGTTTTAAAAGGCTGCGTTTTTAAACGTTGCATTTTAAAACTTGCACCAAACGGGCTCTAGGTTGCACTTACTTGTCCATTCTGCATTGAGCTAGCTAGTATCTCTTTATTATATATACATGTATATATACCGTGGTGCCACCGGCTATGCCGTGGCGAAAATCCTCGCTTTTGGGAATTTTCATTTTCACCCCCTCAATTTGACTTTCTCTATTTTACATTTGACCCCTAGAAGTCAACACATGTCATTTTGGTCCTCTTGTTTCATTTTAAACAACATTTGTTAGTTCAATTGGTACATAGATTACGAAATGTTTATAGACTTAACAAAACATGTATAAAAGCAAGGTGCGAGAATGGGGTGTCTACAGAGCCCTCGGTGATAGATCTTACGGGTAGCGAGGCTTATAGGTAAGTACACGTCGTCGATAAATTGGCTACCCAATCTTGGTAGGAGTGATGGAGTGATGGCTGGGCCTTATCGGGCTTCCTACATATCCTTCGGGGAATCAAGCCTTTCTTATTTCATGGTCTTGGGCAAAGAAAATAAAATAGTGATGGTTCCTACTCTAGGCGTCCTCGTTTCCCATTTTGGGAATCAAACCAAACATAGTTTGAATGCAAGATCTCGAATTTAGACCCTATCGATTGTGATAAGAATATGATATGTTATGGTCGAATGTACTATGAGGTGTCCTACGTAACCTATTTTTGGAATCAGACCCAACATAGTTCGAATGCAACAAATATGACACGATGTCTATGTTTCTCAAAATTTTAGACTTGGTAAACATGATGAAAAATCTATGCTCCTAGGGATTTACCTAGTAAACATGATCAAAATCTATGCTCATAGGAATATACCTAGTAAAGATGATGGGATAAAAATGCAATTAAAGCCATAAAATTTTCAAGTATATTTCTTTATTGTATCATTCGGTGATAGATGATGGGCCATATCGAATGGTGTTAGTCCCATAGGCTAGAAGGGGAAATTGAATAGCTTATGTCCAATTTTAAAACTTTTATAAAATTTACTTCACAAAGTAACAAATAAGTTTTAAAATAGTTTACAATGGAATAAATTATGAAGTATAGGACAAGTCAGAATGGCTGATGTTGTGAGAACAAGATCCGCCAATCTCCTGGGTAGAATGGAAATTGGAAGTTCTTAAGTGAAATTTAAACATAAGTGCAGAAAGTTAAGAACAAATATTTGAATTGGTTCATACTATGAATATGTGTTACGTTCACTACCAAAGCGATCAATTTAGATTTGAAAAGTGCAATATATTTTCAACTAAGATCGTTTACAAAAGATCACTAATAGATCGTGAACAAAATATTTGACCAAGTGTTTCGTGAGAGTTATAATCTAGAAAGATTAAGATTTCGTGTGCCTTGAATGCTTAGAATCACAATCAATGAAGAAGCAAGAAAGACTAGAATCTAAGAACGATTGCTCTTCACGAATGTTTGATGGAATGTTTCTCGAAGGTCTTGAATGCACTAGGAGTTATGAAGCTTTGAAGGTTGTTGAGATGTTTAGAATATTCAAGAGAGTCTTCAATGCTTCATATTGCCTTCTATTTAGTCTTGGAGACTAATCCTTGGAGCCATTGAAGAAGATTCAAACTTAGGAGATTTTAATTTGGTGCATTTAATGCAAAGTGACATTCATTAAATGCCCTAAACTTGTTGTTGAAGCCTAATTGGTGAACTGCGACATCTTAGGTAGACTCCAACTGTGCCTCCAAGCTTTGCCAAAAATAGGTAAACAAGGTGTTGCTTGCAAAGTATCCTTTCTGGGAAGATAGCCTAAAATGGAAAGGTTTAATTAATGAACCAAAGTCAAAGAGTGACTTTGCCGCTAATGAGAGATCTTTAGGAAAAGTCTTGATCGGTCATTCTTCGATCTTCACACATTCTTTGATGAAGCTTGGCTAGTAAGTACTAACTAAAGACTTGAGGGACATGCTGGTAGAGGATGGTTGATAGACAGCAGCCATCATCTAAAGTTTTATACCAGTTGAGTCAAGCTTGTCCTTGGTCTTTAGCAGCAACAACAACTTTTAATTCAGCAATCTTGGCTTTGGCTGCTTCTAACTCTTCTTTGATGTCTTTGATGTCTGCAGTTTTCTTATGAAGAGGGACATTCTTCTCATGCAGCTTAATGTAGTCATCGTATAAGTTCAGCTATTTGAGAAGAGATGTGTGGGCCCCTTCTCCTTCGGACCTCCCCATGATCAACAATATCAACGGGATCATTGTGATTCACATTTACCGCTTCTTCGCACACCAAATTTTCACTAGAAATAGTTTTATTTTCACCCAACTTACTAGAGCGTAACACCTAGCTCTCCTAATGTGTTAATTGTGTGAATATATGTTTAGTATGTTTATTAGCATGAGTAAAAAGGACATGTTAGTGATAGGAGTTTGATTGTATAGAATGTTGAGTACTTAATCTTATATACTTGTGTTGATTTCCTTAGAAATAGAGTATTTTAAAACTTCATCAATCGGAAGGCTTCTACCGTGTGCCTTATATGGCACGGCCGCGAGAGTGAACAGAATGTTGGGTTTGAATTTTTGAACGTTAACGCGACCGTGCGCCTATTTGTGGCACGTGCCAAGCCTGAATGACACATTATTGACTTGTAATATTTGGCTTTTGACCCTTGGACCCTTGGCTGAAAGTATTGTACCTTGGTTTGACCTTTTGACCATATATAAGTCACTTGAGACTCAAAACACTTCATTTCTTCCATAGTTCTTCCTTGAAACCCTAGAGAGTTTGTGTGGGAGATTTAAAGTGAGACTAGTGTGTGTGTTCTACCCCTTACCATCCAACCATTGGATCATCCATGCAAGACCACCAAAGTATTGCTTGAGACTAGGAGACTCCATTACCAAGCTTTGATTGTGAATTTGTTGGTTTGATTTTCTACTTTGGAGGTAAGTTACTAAACCCCCTATGTATGTTAGAATTTGTTACATGTATGAATGTTTGTAAACATGCATGACTTGAATTGTTGATTCATGTTGAAAGGTTATGTTGATAAAAATGACATGTTAATATGTGAAAGTCATGGTTTAGTTGGTTCAAATGGTGTAGAGATTGATAATCACCAAAGTAGGGAACTCAAGAATATGTTAGAGACTTTAAATGGTGAAAATTGCATATAGCAATTATACCCCATTTTGGAACTTAATGAATTGACACCAAAAGTAGATTTTGGAAGATTATAATTCTCGAATCACTAGTCAAATTAGTACGAAAATTAGAGTTCATTTGATATGGTTTTCACCGAGAGTAATGATACTAGTATGTTAGAGACTTGTAAAGTAGCTCTAAAGTTGTGTTTTGTGACTTTGAACAATATGTTTGATGAATATATGTTGTAGAAAAATGTAATCTACATGATGTTTGTCAAGTTCACTACTTTTGAACTTGACGGTTATTGGCATAAGTTGAGTAAGATTACCTACTTGTGTGTTGTGTAAGTCCAACCGCATCGCCGCCGTTGTTAATGTCATGGTGGGACGACCTATAGTCTTTACAAATGGGATTCGTGATGATCGCTATAAGTCGCCGTGATCGAATGCACACCCCTCTTCATTGGCCACGTTGAGAAGTAGCCCCATTTGTTATAGCAATACGCATGACTTTGGCTTGCTAGTAGAACTCGATGGGATCGAGCGTCGATACCACATACACGTATCGAGGCACATTTGGTTGTTTGTGTATTGCAAGAGCTACATAAGGTCGAGAGAAAGAGATATGATATCCTTCTATAACATGGTTTATTTATAAGCACTTATGTGTTAACCAAAGTGCTATGTGAGTTGAATGAATTGTATATCAAGTATGATGATATATGTTGTGTTGTGGTATATAAATGTTAATGCCATGTTATGTTTATTGCTTGAGCATCATGTCATGCCATGTAGTTGCATTAGTAACTTCTTGTGTCATTATGACTCACCCGTTATGTGTTTATTTGTTTTCCTTAGATCCAAGTCAACCCGGAAGTTCACGGTGAGATTGAGAAGGGTTCACGCTAGCGTGTTTGTCGCGTTTGGTAGTTCGAGGTCACCTTCCTTGATAGTTTCTTTCATTTTGGTAAGGACGACGGATATGTAAAGTTATGTAAACTTTACTTGGGTAGTATTTGTTGTGTTGTAAACAAATATTCTTTTAGTAGCGGACATGTATGTCGTGCTCTTGTATAGTTTCATTTTTAAACAGTTTCTCTACCGAACATGTTGTAGCTCGTGGTTATGTTTGTTCGGCATGTTGTGGCCGATGTTGTTGTATTAGTTGTCTTTCAGTTGCAAACTCGTGGTTGTTACTAATTGTTTTTCGGCTTTGTTATTGCCGAAAATTGTTCATACTTGTGCTAATTAGGTTATTAGATGTGTTTTGTCGTAGTACCGGTGGTTGCATGCGTGCTTTTCTTATTTGTTTGTGTCTTGTTGTTGTATTGGCGACCGACCTTGGGATTTCGTGATAGAGATCCGGTTAGGGCGGTTGGCATCGAGCTTATGTTAGCTATTCGCCAGGATAGGTTCCATAGCCTAGGTGGGTATGGGTGTTTATTCTTGAGATTTTAACGCCGAGTGTTATGTGTAGGTTAAAATGGTGCGGACTTGGTTGGAGCGAGTACCGTCGGGTTGGTATGAGTCTTGGCGGGAATGATGGTAGGGATGAGGACGGGAATCGACCACCTAATATCCCTCTGAATCGAACTGGAGAATCAGAATGCAAACATGGCAGTTATGATGGGAAGAATGATGGAATTAATGAATCGATGATGAACGCTTGAATGGGGAGAAACGACTACACCGAAGTAGAAGCTCCACAACCGAAGTTGAATCACCACAACCCGAGGTGCAACCTAGAAATCATACTACTACACCGAGCGTTTCTTAAAGATGAAACCACGCACCTTTCGGGAGAGCGGATGCCACGCGAAGGTGAACTATGGATTGAACACATAATCAAGATATTTGCGACTTTGGGTTGCAACGATGATGAGAAGTCACCCTAGCTGTTTAAACTTGAAGGAGGCTGAGCATTGGTGGAAAGTACTACAGGAGCTGGGACTTCATGGAGAACCTCACACTGGCCCATTTCTTGAGAAATTCAAGGCACAATACATTCCTGAGGTAGTTCGGAAAGAAGGGAAAGGGAATTTTATGACTTGGAGCAAGGTAGTATGACGGTGGCACAATATTCGGTCAAGTTCACGTAATTAGCTCGATATTGTAGTCACTTGGTCCCTACGGAGGCAAAGAAGGCAATGAAAGTTCATTAAGGGCTTAAAACGTAATACAGAAACAGCTATCCTTACATGGCCGATTATAGGAGTGCGGTGGATAGGGCTTATGGATTGAAAGTGATATAGAGGAGCACCGGGAGAAATTTAAACAACCTTCCGCAGTATCATAGAACCAAGGGCTAGGACAGAGTTCCAGAACCGATATAGCGGTGGAAACAATAACCGCAGGGGAATCGAGAAGAGGACAATTCGACGGGCAAGGGGCAACACCCAGTGGAGGAGTACAGCATCATCTACCTGTGGTCCGCGGTACACCGCAAATTGTAGCTATTGTTCAAGCCGGGGCATTCGTAAGATAGGCTGAGTAAGACCGAACCGATAGTGAATAGGTCGTGACAATGCTTCCATTGTGGGGAGATTGGTTACATAAAGAGAGTGCCCTAAGTTGAAGAATAATCGTGGGAGCGCCAGTGTGCCTAGCGAACAAAGAGGGATAGCGACGGAGACCTAAGGTCCAGTCGTGTGTTTGCGCTTGATCAGCGGTGTGCGAGTCGACGCCGCTTATAAGAGGTAGCCTCGCTCTTGTTAGTAGAGCTCGAAGTTCTTATAGATCCCGCTCATCGCATTCATATGTTGCATCCCATTTTGTGAACAACTTGTGTGTGTTACCCCCCTTGTCGCTTGTGCTTGAGGTGTCTACCCCGCTAGGGGAGCATATGTTGGCTCGATGTGTACCGAGCTTGTGATATACTTGTAGGTGATCACACTTTGCATGCTGATTTGGTAGTGTTACCCATACGTGATTTTGATGTGATACTTGGTAATGGATTGGTTATGTGCATATCATGCTTTAGTAGATTGTCATAGAAAGAAAGTTACTTTTCTATCTGGGTGTGCATGAATTTGTGTTTGTGGGTGATGCCGTAAGAGTGGTTTACATGTTATATCTGCTTTAAAAGCTAGGAAATTGTTATCGCATGGTCAGCGGGATATTTGGCGTGTAGGGTTGATAGGAGTATTGCTACCCCAAAATTGGAAGAAGTCCCGCGATTTGTGAATTTTCTGATGTATTCTCTTCGATTATGCTTTGCCTCCCGATAGAGAAGTTGAGTTTTGTATTGAATTATTGCCGGGACTACCCTAATTTCTAAAGCTCCGTATAGAATGACACCGCGTAATTGAAAGAACAATTGCAAGAATTGCTTGAGAGAGTTTATTAAACCGAGTGTATCACCGCGGTGCGCCGTTGTTGTTTATTAGAAAGAAAGATGGTACTTTGAGATTGTGTATAGATTACGTGCAATTGAATCGTAACAATCAAGAATAAGTATCCTCTACCACACATTGATGATTTGTTCGACCGCCATGGGTCGCGGTGTATTCCAAGCTAGACTTGAGAAGTGGTTATCACCAGCTTGAAGGCGCGAGCTAAAGATGTTCCTAAAATAGCTTTTCGCACGAGGTACGGTCATTATGAGTTTGTGGTAATGCTATTCGGTTGACAAATACACCGGCAAGATTCATGGACTTGATGAATCGGGTGTTCCATGTGTATTGGATTGTTTTGTGGTAGTGTTCATCGATGACATTCTTGTGTACTCTAAATCTCGAAGAACATGCTAAATATCCGAGGTTGGTATTATCATTCCTTCGTAAGAAGAAGTTATTTACCAAATTTAGTAAATGTGCTTTTGGCTCAAGAAGTATCTTTTCTCGGGCATGTTGTCTAAAAAGACGGATAGCGTGGATCCGCCAAGGATGTGGCAACGAATTGAAGAGACCAACTTTAGTGACCGAGATCCAAGTTTCTCGGGTTTAGCGGGTTACTATCGGAGGTTTATTGAAGGGTTTTCAAAGATTGCTACCCTATGACAAACTTAACAAATAAGACAACACCGCTTGTTTGGGATGATAAATGCGAGAACAGCTTCCAAGAGTTAAAGCGACGATTGACAACAAATTCTCGTGATTGGCATTGCCTTGGTGACAATAACTTCATGATTTACAAAGGATGCATCTAAGGAAGGTTTGGGGCTATGAAAATGGGAAGGTGATCGATATGCTTCAAGGAAGTTAAAGGACGCGAACGGAACTATCCTACCCATGATCTAGAATTGGTCGCGATTATGTTTATGCTGAACAAATGGAAACATTATCTCTACGGGCAAAATTTGAGGTCTTCACGGATCATAAGAGCTTAAAGTACCTTTTCTCGCAAAAAAGAGTTGAACATGAGACAGCCAATGGATGGAAAAGTTAAAGGACCACAATTGTACGATTCTCTACCACCCGAAAGCGAACATAGTCGCGATGCATTGAGTAGGGGTGTACATGTCGCATGATAGTTCACGAAAGTGGAAAACATCGAGGATTTGAGGGATTGAGCCCTAGTAAGACGGAGTATGGTGTGATCTTTGCTAATATCCGAGCTACTCCAGCTTTGTTACAACGGATTAAGGAAACCTGTGTTGGTGATACGGAGTTGGAAAAGTTAGTTGGACGCTTGAATGAAGGTAAGACACTAGACTTTGCAATGAATAAGGATGGTATCTTGACCTACGGAGGGAGAGTTTGTGTTCGCTCTAATGAAACCGTGAAACGGCAAGTACTTGATGAAGCTCACAAGGCTAAGTATACAATACATCCTGAAGTACAAAATGTATAGGGATTTGAAGAAGCAATTTTGGTGGAATGGTATGAAACGAGAGATAGCGGAATATGTATCTAGATATTTGACGGTCAACAAGTGAAAGCGTAACATCAAAGACCAGCAGGTTGTTACAACCACTTGAGATTCCGGAATGGAAATGGGAACACGAACGATGGATTTAGTCACCGGATTACCACGCACTGCCGTTTCACGCCGCTTGGGTTGTTGTTGGATAGGTTAACTAAATCAGCTCATTTTATACCTATTGCATGATATATTCTTTGAATCACGACGGCATTATACATTCAAGAGATAGTTAGATTAAATGGAGTACCGTTAGTATTGTGTCGATAGGGACCAAAGGTTTACATCGAGATTTTGGGGAGCATTGTAAGAGGCTATGGAAACGGTTAAACTTTAGTACGGCTTTCCACCCTCAATCGAATGGGCAAATAAAAGGTTAATTCAAGTACTGAGGATATGCTACATGCGTGTGTAGTAGACTTTAAGGGAAGTTGGGATTCACACTTACCTTTAGCGAGTTTATGCATAATAACCTAACACATGATCGCTTGCATCACTTGCATGATCATTCTCCTTATCAAATTCATGTGATGTTGTGCATATTTCTTGAACATATTCTTGCTCATATTGATTACATGCATTTTTATATACCTTGGAATTATTGTTGGATACATGTTGATTATTGTGTTAAACTTGTGTTGTAATCCTAGTTTCGCTCCGCACTTTTTGAGAACTTTTAATGAGTATTTTGATCTCATTTTGGACTTAGAAACATTTTGGGTTGTTGAGAACCACTTTGGGAGAGTTTTATAACAGTTTGAGGCTTATCGGGCACAAAGCTTATCGCCTCTATCCCCTTCCTAGGCGACGCCTCTAGGCGAAGTCGCACTCATGGTTCGACACAAAGCATCGCCTGCCCCTTCCTAGGCGACGCTTCTAAGCGTAAAGTTGTAGTTTGAATTGAGACAAAGCGATCGCCTCAGATTTCACAAAGCGATCGCCAGACTCAAAGCGACGCCTTGTCCCGACTCAAAGCGATCGCCCATAGGCGTAATGTTGATTTTGCTCGCGTGCCCGTGACACTGCTACGAATTTAATCATAGTTGACCAGCCTTTGACTCCAGATCTGTGGCCCTGGTTGAGCCACCACCACCACCACTTAAACTTAACCTCCTTGACCCTTATAACACCACGGGAGAGTATAGAACACTCTCATTTCAACCCTTTTACACCAGAAACTTAGAGAGAAGCTCGAGAGAGTTCTTGAGAGAGAAAGTGAGCTAGTTTGCTCAATTCTTGTCCAAATCACAATCCAACTTCACCATTGTGGAGCTACCAACTAGGAGAACACAATCCTTGGCTTGCATGTGGGTTTCTTAGAGATTTTTCTTGGTTGAATTCTTCAAGAGGTAAGCTACTACCCTCTCCTTCTCTAATAATGTCTTGTATGACATCTTAGCCTTGTAAATGGCATTTATATGTTGAAATCAACATGTTAGAGTATGTTTTATTGTTGTGCCTTGTGAAATTCGTGGATGACACATTTTGCATGTTAAAAGACTTGTTTTGTCTTGGTTGATACACATAGAAATGGTATCATTTGTTAATATTGATGATAATGGCTTCTCTTCGATTCGAACTCATTAGAAACAAATAAAGACTCTAACGGAGTCAAATAGGTTTCCATAATTGATGAGACCACGTGTGTGACTTGGGGATTTCGCTGTGATACGAGAGGTTGTCGGGAAAATTAGTTACCCAAATTATGCATGATGTTGTTGTTTAATTCTCGTGAAATACTATGAGATGATTGATTATGTGAGTAGGATTATTATGACCTACTTGAGACAATTATGTTAAATGTTGTTGTGCTCCACATTTTGGGAGTTTGAATTGTTGTTGAGAATGTCAAGTAAACATCTACTTGTACATTTGTTATGTCCATGGATTATTTGTCGGTGTATTGACGCCGATTATTGCGGGAGCCGGGCTACGTAATAATTGAAGGCCAATACATTGGCCTCGCCTTACCGCTGGCGCGGTAGGCATAGCGCCATTTGTTGTATGGAATAAACGCAACCTTGGTAAGCTATTCCGTGGTTGATTCTTGGGTTGTAGGACTAAGATCACCCGCCGACGCGAATACGTAAAATGGTTCACACAAGATTGGTTATTGAGTATTGGTTAACGGTTTTGATTCGCCGATCGAGCACGCCAACAACGGCTCCTACATTGGTATATTATATGTTGGTTGGTTGAGGTATTGGGTATATTGGAGGTGTACTTCAATACCGTATCCTTTTAGAATGTGTTTACTTATCGCACTTATATGGTTCCTACATACGCGAATGTTGGTCATGGTTTCCAACCTGTATGGGTCGGTTGGCGATCGCTGAGCCTCTCGTGGTAGTGTAGGTAACGTGTTGTTATGAGATGCTTATATTGCTATGCCTCAAGATTGATGAAATCTTGTTATAGCCTATATTACTTGTTCTTATATTTGTCTTGCATCTCGTATGACATATTGTTGCATTAGTAGCTTATTGAGTTTTAAACTCACCCCGCTCAATGTTTATTTGTTTTCCTTAGATCACGGTCCGGCGAGGAACCCTTAGTTGAGTCTTGGCTTCGCCTCTGCTTTTCTCGCAGTTGTTCTTTTGGGCTTGGTGTTTATTTTGGTGAGGCCGAGGGAATACAATGTTACCTAAACCTTGTAATGTTGGGTAGTGTGTGGTCTTTATAACTCGTAATATTCTTTTGTATGTGCCGACACCGGTTGTCGTATGTGATGTATTTATTAACATTCGCTACTTCCGCATACTCGATTTGTAGTGGTTATGGTTCCTCGAGCTTGTTGCTCGTGGAGGTTTATGATATATGTTTGATTTTTAAATTCAAACCAAGTTTTAAATCAGTTCGCTTTCCGGCTTGTTATTAATGCCGATGATGTGTTGACATGGTTTTCAAAGTAAAGTATCGCACGTGCATTATGTGTTTTGTGCATATGCTTTATACTTGCATCTTTTGCACATAGAATTTTTATTATATCGTATTTCATGAGTCCCGCCATGGTCCGACTCGATTCCACATAGGAGTCCGTGTGGGTCGCGACAATAACAATTTCCGTGAAAGTATTGAGATGGCACCGCATTTAGGCATTATATGGACGGAAATGTAGATCGCCGATTTGTTGGGATGAAGTCGGTGAGGCTAAAATTTTGGGTTCGAATTGGTGTAATGGTGGATAGTGTGAGGATAATCGGGATAGATTGCTTACCGCCAAAGCCGCTAAAAGTTATGCGGATAATCGGAGACGGATCTCGAGTTCCAAGTGGGTGACTATGTATTCCTTAAAGTATCGCCAGTAGGGTACTAAGAGGTTTGGGAAGAAAGGTAAACTATCCCTCGATACATAGGGCCTTTCGAGATATCAGAAAGGGTTGGTACATTGGCTTATCGACTTGTCGAAATTCATAATGTATTCCATGTGTCGATGCTTCAAAGTATATGAGAAATGAGTCACATGTACCGGGATATGAGGAGATCACGCTTGAGCCTCGACCTCCATATGTAGAACAACCGTGAGGATCCTTGACACGAAAGAACAAGTGTTACAAACCAAACGAATACCACTTGTGAAAGTTTTGTGGAGGAATCATCAAATGGAAGAAGCCACTGGGAAACCGAGAGTGAAATGCACGAGAAGTATCCACACATGTTTGATGAGAATGGTAAGTGAATTTAGGGACTAAATTCCTTTAAGGGGGAGAGGATGTAACACCCTAGCTCTCCTAATGTGTTAATTGTGTGAATATATGTTTAGTATGCTTATTAGCATGAGTAAAAATGACATTTTAGTGATAGGAGTTTGATTGTATAACATGTTGAGTACTTAATCTTATATACTTGTGTTGATTTCCTTAGAAATAGAGTATTTTAAAACTTCATCAATCTAGAAGGCTTCGTCGACCGCCTTTTGTTGGGCTTCTAAACTAACAGCTTATTTAATATCCGCAGTTTACGGGCTATTGTAATATAGCGGTGCAAGTACGAAGTCGATCCCACGTAGATGTGGTTTACTTTGGGATGATATTTGTCTTTATATAAATATATAGATAAAATGATTGGGGAGATAAGAATTTGTAAGAGAAAATACTAGGAAGATATAGAAATTACTCTAACATAAAATGATAGTATTCTTGGGATTGAAAACAAATAAATATGCTTTAGATAAAGGCTTTTATCAAAATAACAAGGATGGTATGCTAGGCCTACACTACTGGTTAAGACAAGAAGCGTTTGTATTCTTTACTAATTATGACCTAACTGCTTGAGATTTCGCTTATGGTACTCCCGCCTGTCACAAACGGGCATTCCGACTTATCTCTAGCTGACCATAATTAGTAAGAATCCATTAAGAACGAAAGTCGACATACTTTCCATTAAAGGAACATCCCTAGGTCGCTGAACTACTTTCGTGATCAATGGAACCCGCTTTATATGGTTCTCGCCAATCGAGATTCTCCGCTAGGTCCTTCTCTCAATTAACTAGGATTCCATAAATATAAACGCTTCATATTTACAGGCAATTTAAGAATAATATAAAGAAATTGTTTTAAGATAAAAGTGCCAAGTTCAAGGATGATACGCTAAGTTGTGCTAACTAGCACACGTATTTTAAAATTTACCGGCCTTTCTCGAGGGTCCGCTTAGTGTAATCCCGCTCGTCACGCTGGAAATTCGACTCACCTTCGAGGGTACCGTATAAATCAAAATTCATTAAGTCTATCAATCTCACGTATTTTCCACTAAAGGATCATCCTAGGTCTTTAAATTACTTTCCGTAATTTATTGACCTAGTTCCATTCTTAGAGTTCCGCTAATCGAGATTCTCCGCTAGGTCCTTCTCTCGATTAACTAAGGCTATACAATTAAGAACATCTCCCTAATTGCAAGTAGTTAAGATTACTAAGAAGAGAATTGAAATGACAAGTAAGAGAAGCATGAATATAAATAATTGAGTTTCCAATTCGAGAAATGGAGGATTACTCTAGCCATTGAAATAATGAAAGAAGTAAGTAAGAAATAGAGATAAGGAAAGAGATACTTATTCATAAAAAGAGAGACAATGGCTGGAAAATAATCCTTGTATTGCATTCACCATCTTCAAGAGTATACAAGACTTGTCACTAATCATTGATACACCTTGAACATTGTGTATAAATTTCTAGAGTATTTTACTATACATTCTAAGTATAATATGATCCTTTCGATGTGTTTTTGAATATTTTCGGATGATCTAAACTGAGTACAATGGGTCTTTTATAATGGGGAGGAAACTCTTCAAGAAGGTGCCTCCAAAAGGTGCCTTTCAAATCAGACGCCACCGCACGGCCGAAGTCAAGGGAGTTGCACCGCCGCTTTTTGGCGCTAGTTTTGAATTTGATTTGGACATCTTGCACGGCCGCTTCCACTCTAAGCCGCACGGCCGCTCCATGCTCGAGACCAAAAATGGCCTAAAATGGCCTTGTGCACGGCCACTTTTGGCCGCACGGCCACTCCATCCGATTTTTGGTTTGTGAGTTTGATTTGTTTGTTGCTCTTCCATGCTTTTGCATCAAAAGGTGTCTAAGCATTCTTTGATCATAAAAGACTCCAAAACCTGTCTAAAAATGTATGAAACATACCAAAAGCGTAAAATCTAATAAATATGAAAAGGAACTAAAATGTATTTAAAATGAGATGAAAATGGTAATTTAACCGTAAAAGTATATAAAACTTAGGATAAATGACTATATAATAGTCACTTATCAGCCTTATATGGCACTGCAGAGTGAATGTAATGTTGGGTTTGAATTTTTGAACGTTGGCACGACCGTGCGCCTATTTGTGGCACGATCGCGCTGTCGTACTGACAGCACATTATTGACTTGTAATTTTTGGCTTTTGACCCTGGACCCTTGGTTGAAAGTATTGTACCTTGGTTTGACCTTTTGACCATATATAAGTCACTTGAGACTCAAAACACTTCATTTCTTCCATAGTTCTTCCTTGAAACCCTAGAGAGTTTGTGTGTGAGATTTAAATTGAGACTAGTGTGTGTGTTCTACCCCTTACCATCCAACCATTGATCATCCATGCAAGACCACCAAAGTATTGCTTGAGACTAGAGACTCCATTACCAAGCTTTGATTGTAAATTTGTTGGATTGATTTTCTACTTTGGAGGTAAGTTACTAAACCCCTATGTATGTTAGAATTTGTTACATGTATGAATGTTTGTAAACATGCATGACTTGAATTGTTGATTCATGTTGAAAGGTTATGTTGATAAGAATTTCATGTTAATATGTGAAAGTCATGGTTTAGTTGGTTCAAATGGTGTAGAGATTGATAATCACCAAAGTAGGGAACTCAAGAACACGTTAGAGACTTTAAATGGTGAAAATTGCATATAGCAATTATACCCCATTTTTGGAACTTAATGAATTGACACCAAAAGTAGATTTTTGAAAGATTATAATTCTCCTAATCACTAGTCAAATTACTACGAAAATTAGAGTTCATTTGATATGGTTTTCACCTCCGAGTAATGATATCGATATGTTAGAGACTTGTAAAGTAGCTCTAAAGTTGTGTTTTTGTGACTTTGAACAATATGTTTGATGAATATATATTGTAGAAAAATGTAATCTACATGATGTTTGTCAAGTTCACTACTTTTGAACTTGACGGTTATTGGCATAAGTTGAGTAAGATTACCTACTTGTGTGTTGTGTAAGTCCAACCGCGCCGCTGCCGTTGTTAATGTCATGGTGGGACGACCTATAGTCTTTACAAATGGGATTCGTGATCGCTATAAGTCGCCGCATCGAATGCACACCCCTCTTCCGCTGGCCACAGCTGAGAAGTAGCCCCACCGTTATAGCAATACGCATGACTTTGGCTTGCTAGTAGAACTCGATGGGATCAGTGGACGCCGATACCACATACACGGTATCGAGGCACGCTTGGTTGTTTGTGTATTGCGGAGCTACACAAGGTTGGAGAAAGAGATATGATATCCTTCTATAACATGGTTTATTTATAAGCACTTATGTGTTAACCAAAGTGCTATGTGAGTTGAATGAATTGTATATCAAGTATGATGATATATGTTGTGTTGTGGTATATAAATGTTAATGCCATGTTATGTTTATTGCTTGAGCATCATGCCATGCCATGTAGTTGCATTAGTAACTTACTATGTCATTATGACTCAGCCCGTTATGTGTTTATTTGTTTCCTTAGATCCAAGCCAACCCGAAGTTCATGGTGAGATTGAGAAGGGTTCACGCTAGCGTGTTGTCCGCTTGGTAGCTCGAGGGTCTCCTTCCTTGATAGTTTCTTTCATTTTGGTAAGGACGACGGATATGTAAAGTTATGTAAACTTTACTTGGGTAGTATTTGTTGTGTTGTAAACAAATATTGTTTTGGTAGCCGCATATGTATGTCGTGCTCTTGTATAATTTCGCTTTTAAACAGCTTTCACCGAGTATGTTGTAGCTCGTGGTTATGTTTGTTCCGCATGTTGATAAGTGCCTATTTTATAGGTACTTATAGCATCATATTCACATTATTTAACTTGGTTTAACTCCATTTTTGTTCATTTATAGCATTATCTATTTTATTTATGGATATTATGCTTGGGTTGTGTTTTATTGTTATAACAGATTTTAGGAGCACTTTTGACATGGAACATGGTTCACGGGTGCAAAGGAACATGACGGGCGACCGGGTTTAAAAACTTGGAGCATTTTTGTGGAAGAAAAGATGAAGCTTCGCACGACCATGCCAAGAAACAACGCACGCCGCATTTAAACAAAGTGCCAACTCACCGACGTAAACAAGCTTCGCACGCATCGCGCAAGAACCAACGCACGCCATGCCAAACATTCTCGTCTTCAAATACAAGCTTCGCACAACCATGCCAAGAACCAACGCACGGCCGTGCCAAACATTCTGTCTCCAATACGAGCCGCATCCATCGCGTTAAAAACAACGCACGCCGTGGAAACAAAAGTTACCGCTTAAAAGGTCGTGTCTTTTGATGGAGAGTTGTAACTTTTGGCTCATATGCCTATAAAAACTTGTTGTATTCACCGCTAGATCATCGAAAATCAGAGATATTGAACTCTACTCTAGCATTAATTTTGTACTCCATAACATCAAATCCTCAAAATCATTCGATATTCAAGATTCATCGATTGTTCTTGGAGTTACTTTTGAAGGTTGAAGCAATAAATCACCAAGTTTACTTTCACCTCTGCTTCTCTACAAGCATAAGTTTTTTCTCTGCTCCTATCTCTATATTATTATTTCTTTATGCTTGTTTTAATTATGGGTTGTGAGTAATCCCCAAGTTCTTGGGGTTGGAAACTCAACACCATTGTTCATCACTTTTAAATCATGCCATCTTCTCTTCATCTTAAACAATTCTCTTCATATCAAACTTAAAAGACTTACATTTTGGAGACGTCGACTTGTATGATTCTAGTTAATCGAGAGAAGTACCTAGCGGAGAATCTCGACTAACGGAACTATATGAAGGAACTAGGTTTCATTAATCACGAGAGTAGTTTAATGGCTTAGGGATGATCCTTAAATGGAGAGTACGTGATTTTATAAACATTAATAGATTCTTACTAATTATGGGCCAGCGAGAGATAGGGCATAATTAGTGAAGAATACAAATACTACTTGCTTGATCGTGAGAAGTAGTATAGGCTCAATGTACCATCCTTGATTTTGATGAAAACTTTTATTCAAAAGTATGATTATTTGATGAATAAATGATTGTTCGAGTCCCAACCCGAGAATACCTTCATCTTATAAGATGTTCAATTAAAGTAATCTGTGCATGATTCTAGTATTTTCATAAATATATTTTCCCTTAATCTTATTTCTATAATTTATATAAAAGCAAATATTTCTCTAGTAACATTGTCCTCGTGGGATTCGACCATTTCCTAATTTGTACTACTTTTACACCTGCACTTGCGTGTAAATAAGCCGTTAAGTTAAGGCTTAACAAGTTTACGCCGCTGTCGGGGACAACGGTATACTATTTAGTATTTGCTTTCATTTAGATTCATTTACATTTTAGTTATTTTTATTTTATTTTATTTTAGTTCTACTATTCTCTCAAAATTTTGTTATTTTGAATACTTCAAAAGGTATTTTTGATTTACATGAGAAGAAGCCGAAGTCTTGAGAAATTTGATCTGAACCGAGAGAACTCTTCAAGCAAGAATCAGAATACTAAAGAAGGCATTGAAACAAAAGATGGGAGATAACGAGATGATAGTGCAACCGTGATGAGAACCTTGAAGGATTTTGTAAATCCAAGTACTTCGGGATAAGATCACCAATAGTTGTACCAAATGCTGATGCACCAACTTTGAAATCAAACCGCAATTACTTCACATGGTCTTAAACGACCAATTCGGTGGATCAGATTCAAGATCCTCATCTCCATATTCAAACATTTTTGGAGTATTGTGATACCACAAGAATAAATGGTGTCACTCAGATGCATAAGGATGCGCCTTTTCCCTTTCTCATTAAAGGATAAGGCGAAGCAATGGTTAAACTCGGTCCCACACGCCTCTTTGACAACATGGGACCAAGTACAAGAGGCATTTCTTGGGCGATTCTTCCTCCAAGCAAAACCGCCCAACTTCGGACCAAAATCATTAACTTTGGCCAAAAGGGAGATGAATCACTTTATGATGCTTGGGAAAGGTACAAAGAAATCTTGAGAATGTGCCCCATCACGGCTCGAGAGATGGTTAATTGTACACACTTTCTACAACGCCTCACCCAAAACAAGGGAGACGATTGATGCCGCAGAGGTGCATTGATGAACAAGGCAAGATGAGCATATGAGCTTATAGAAAACATTACCTTGAACCATTATCGGTGGTCAAACGAGAGGGATCAACCGCAAAGGACTCTAGGTAAGTACGAAGTTGATACAAAATATTTTGTCCTCTAAAGTTGATATGCTCCTTAAAAGTTTGATCAATTAAACATGAATACAAATGGCAAACGTTAATATTATTTGTGAACTATGTGGATCAAACACACATAGTATAGAAGGTTGTGAACTACTTGCTACTACTTCTAGTGAGCAAGCAAATTATGTTAATTCCTATGTGCAAAAGGGTGGTATGTTTTCAAATACATACAATCCGGAATGGAGAAACCACCCCAATTTTTCCTATAGGAATAACAATGTTTTAAACCCCAACCTCCTACACAAAGTCAGCCACCGGGTTTTGTGCAAAGGAACTTTCATGGTAATCCTAGTGCTTTCCCCTAAATCAAAATTGGATTTACTTATGGACTTCATTGTTGAGACTAAGAATGCATAAGAAAAACCAATAATGAATTTAGGGAGTACTTTAAACAAATGAATGATAGGTTTGATAATCTGCCACCCATAATAAGATGCTTGAAAATCAGCAAGCTCAACAAAGCCGACTCGCATAGACCACAAGGAAACATTCCCGGTCAACCACAAAGCCCGGTGAGCACGCTAAGGCAATAGTCACTAGGAGCGGAAAAGAATTGGTAGATCCCCCTTAAAATAAAACTTAGTGAGGAGAATAATAGTCCAACCCCACCAATGTTGAGACTAATGAAGAGGTCGAGAAGGGAAGGAATCTCCCATCCCATCTAGAACTTATGTCCCATCGGTACCATACCCCAAAGGTTGGTTAAGGCAAAATTAGATAAACAATTTGCTAAGTTTCTAGATGTTCTAAAATCAATTTATATCAATATTCCATTTACCGATGCATTACAACAAATGCCTTCTTATGCAAAATTTTTGAAAGATATTCTATCAAATAAGAGAAGACTAGAGGAATATGAGACCGTCGCTTTGACGGAAGAGGTCAGTGTCATTTTGCAAAGAAAACTTCCTCCAAAACTTAAGGATCCCGGCACTTTCTCTATTCCTTGCGACATTGGTAAATTTAATATTGATAACGCGATGCTTGATCTTGGGGCTAGTGTTAGCCTAATTCCGCTTTACGTTAGTGAGAAACTTGGTGTGGGAACTCAAATCCACCACCATTTCTCTCCAATTAGCGGATCGTTCCATAAAATACCCAATTGATATCATGGAAGATGTGCCCTATCGTGGGAAACTTATTATCCTGTTGATTTTGTTATTCTCGAGATGGAGGAAGACCATCTCATTCCCGTCATTTTAGGAAGACCATCCCTTGCCACCGGGGCAATCATTGATGTTAAGAATGGTAATCTCTCTTTAAACGCCGGAATGAAAGGTTGAATTTAACTTGCCAAAAGTAATGAAGAATCCCAATCTCGAGAATCCTTGCTATAGAGTTGATATACTTGAAATTTGTAGCAAGGAAGTTGAAAAATCACAATCTAAAGATCCATTGGAAAAATGTCTTATAAATGAGGAATCTTTAGATTGTGATGATGACAATGACGTGTTTGATTATGCTATGTATCTCGATGCTAACCCTGTAATGAACATGGAATTTGAAGATTTAAAGGCAAAAGCAAACCCATCAAATGATGAAGTAAGCAAGGTGCCTCAAGTTGAACTAAAACCTCTTCCACCAAATCTCGTATGAATTCCTTGGTCCTATTCTACTTATCCAAGGATTGTTAATACTAATCTAACTTCTCTTGAGACGAAAAATTATTAAGAGAACTTAGATTACATCAAAAGCCATCGGATATTCTATTGATGATTTAAAGGAAATCACCCTAAGATTTGCATGCATAGAATTGACCTTGAGGAAGATCATAAACCCTCAATTGAGCACCAAAGAAGGCTCAATCCAAATATGAAGGAAGTAGCTAAAAGGAAGTCCTTAAACTACTTGATGCGGTATTATCTACCCAATTTCGATAGCAAGTGGGTTAGTCGGTTCAAGTAGTTCCTAAAAAGGAGGTATGGCGGTCATTAAGAATGAAAAGAATGAATTGATTCAAACTAGGACCGCCACAGATGGCGCGTGTGCATTGACTATAGAAAGTTAAACAAGGCCACCCGTAAAGACCATTTTCCTCTCCCTTTTATCGACCAAATGCTTGAAAGGTTGGCAAAACATCCGCATACTATTGTTACTTGGATGGCTATTCCGATTTTTTCAAATACCTATACATCCAAGTGATCAAGAAAAACTACTTTTACTTGCCCCTATGGCACTTTTGCTTATAGGAGAATGCCATTGGATTGTGCAATGCCCCGCCACCTTTCAACAATGCATGATGGCCATATTCTCGATTTTATTGAAAACATAATGGAAGTGTTCATGGATGATTTTTCGTTTATGGTTGTTCCTTTGACGAATGTTTACAAAACTTGTCAAAAGTATTACAACGTTGTGAGGAGGTCAACCTTGTTCTTAATTGGGAAAAATGTCATTTCATGGTAAATGAAGGAATTGTCCTGGACACTTGGTGAAAAGGGATTGAAGTAGATAGGGCAAAGGTTGAAGTAATAGAGAAATTACCTCCACCACCAATGTCAAAGGTGAGGAGTTTCTTGGGACACGCCGGTTTTACCGGCGTTTTATTAAAGATTTCTAAAATTTCTAAACCTTTGACCAATCTACTTATGAAAGATATTCCTTTTATTTTTGATCATAGTTGTCTTGAAGCTTTTAACGGGTTGAAAACAAGCATTAATCTCGCCCATCAGGTGCAACCACCGATTGGGATCTTCCTTTGAGATCATGTGTGATGCAAGTGATTATGCGGTTGGAGCGGTTTTGGGGCAGCGAAAGGATAAGAAATTGCATGCCATCTACTATGCTAGTAGAACACTTGACGGCACAAGTCAACTATGCCACAACGAAAAGGAACTATTGGCGTTATGTTTGCAATTGATAAATTCGGTCATATTTAGCGGGATCAAAAGTCGTCATCTATACGGATCACGTAGCAATAAGGTACTTATTGACTAAGAAGGAAGCCAAACCGAGACTCATTCGATGGATCCTTCTTCTTCAAGAATTTGACATAGAAATCCGTGATAAAAGGGGTCGGAGAATTTAGTGGCCGATCATCTTTCCCGCTCACTAAAAATGAAAACTCCGGTGAAGAAGGACTTCCTATTGATGATTTATTTCCGGATGACCATCCGCTTGCCATAAATAGCATAGAAGAACCATGGTTTTGGATATTGTAAACTATTTGGCTTGTAGCATTCTTCCGCCGGATATGAGTTACCAACAAAGAAAGAAATTCTTCTCGGATGTGAAGAACTACTTTTGGGAAGATCCACTTCTCTTCAAACAATGTGCGGATGGAATCATTAGGCGCCGCGCCCAAAGAAGAGGTGAGTAACATACTTTATCATTGTCACTCTTCTCCTTGTGGTGCATGCTACTAGCACTTCAAAAATAGCAGCCAAAGTTCTTCAATCGGTTTCTATTGGCCCACTCTATTTAATGATGCACGAAGTTTATTCTCGCTTGTGATCGTTGTCAACGAACCGCAATAGAAATGAAATGCCTTTGAACATATTAGAGGTTGAAATCTTTGACGTGGGGGTATAGATTTTATGGGACCATTCCATCATCCCTAATAACACTTATATACTAGTAGCGTGGATTATGTCTCAAAATGGGTTGAAGCTATCATCTCTACAAATGACTCCAAGGTGGTAATAAAACTCTTCAAAAACATCATCTTCCCAAGATTCGAGTGCCAAAGGTAGTAATAAGCAATGGTGGTTCACACTTCTCACACCGCCAATTTGAGGCTCTTTTAAGAAAATATGGTGTCCATCATAAAGCGGGCACGGTTATCACCCTCAAACAAGCGGACAAGTGGAGGTATCAAACCGGAAATTAAATGGATCTTGGAAAAGACGCAAGTTCAAGGAAGGATTGGTCAATCAAATTGAACGATGCTTTATGGGCTTATCGCACCGCTTTAAGACACCCATCGAACTACTCCTTTCCGTTTAGTGTATGGGAAGCCGTGTCATTTACGGTGGAGCTTGAACACAAGTCATATTGGGCCATTAAGGCTCTAAATTATGATA
This sequence comes from Platycodon grandiflorus, assembly GCA_016624345.1. Lineage (NCBI taxonomy): Eukaryota > Viridiplantae > Streptophyta > Magnoliopsida > Asterales > Campanulaceae > Platycodon > Platycodon grandiflorus. The sequence continues at coordinate 22,691 of JACONP010000060.1, forward strand.
TGAAGACGCCGGTGAGAAGAGGAAACTACGAAAGAACTCGAGGAACTACGATTTGAAGCATATGAGAGTGCCGGCTCTATAAGGAAAAACGAAGAAATGGCACGATAAGCATATCTTAAGAAGAGAGTTCCGAGAAGGGGACATGGTTTTACTCTTCAATTCGGCTAAAACTCTTTCCGAAAATTGAAGTCAAGATGGTCCGCCATATCAGTGCGTAAGGTTTATCCATACTCGTCATATGGAGTGAGTCAAAGGAGAATTCAAGGTTAATGGACAACGACTCAAACATTACATAGTCGGCGACCCAATTGGAGTAGTGGCTTCAATATCACTCGAAATCCACCACTCCATCCGAATGAAAAAAAAAAAAAGAGAGAGATGCATGCTAAAACACACGACCGAGCAAACACTTTTCAACATTCGTTTTACAAAATTGTTTCGCACGACCGCCGCTAAAAAACACGACCGTGCGAAAACTTTTCAAACATTCGTTTTACAAAAATTGTTTCGCACGACCGCTATAATAAAACCCATGCGAACACTCATTCACCTATTCTTTTCAAAATATGCTTCGCACGACCGTGCTAAAAACAACGCATGGCCGCAAACCCTTTCAACCGTTCAGACCCTTACCAAAAGTCGGGCCTTTTCAAAAAAATTCACTTTCTTCTCCTCCTCAAGCCTAGCTCGACCACTCTCTCTCAAAAACTTCACCAAGCCGCCCCTAGCCACCAAATTCCTCCAAATCCACCATTAAACCGCAACCAAACATCCATCCACCATTAATTCCGGCAATCCAACACCCCTCCACAACATTTTTCATCAAAAACATCTCAAAACTCCAAAGCCCTAGCTTTTTACCCAAAACAAAAATCCAAATTCCTTGAATTAAAGCTCAAGATTGGACCTTTTGGAGGCTTTCAAGCAATTCAACTCATTCAACAAAGAAGGAAGCAAGGATTCGAAGCTACAAAGGAAAATTCTAGGTAATCCAATTCCTTTTTCTACTTTTTGCTATTAGAATTTTTATAAAGCTTCTAGATTACAAATTGGATCCTTGATATACTCAAATTATTGGGTTTTATTGTTTGTTTTGTATATACCTTTGACTAAAGTTAAATTGTGTGGGGTATATTGTGTTCTTTGAAAATCGAAAACCATGCATGGAAGGTAGAGGAAAAGAGCGGCTACTTCAAAGAGGCCCGTAACATTGGGTCCTCTAGCCGCACCTGCACCTCTGTACCTTAAAACCCACAATTTGATCCACCCCAATAATTTTGGGATAACCTTTAGCCAACGCCACTTTGCGAAAAGGTTTGCTTTAATTAGTCATTGCAGTATCAAGCCTACACAATTCCCAAATGAGCAAGCCCTACAAAGCTTGGGAATTTTCGAAAATATACGATTTCGCATGAGGGCTTAGGATGTGCACGCCTTTCCCTACATGAGAGACGTATGCAAGGCTCACCTTAGAATTTATTTCCACAATGGGCGATAGGAGTGGAGCGGAAATAGATGAAAACGGTGAGCAATATGACGAAAAATACCTTCATTTTAGTCCTCTTAACCAAGACCACTCTCTCCTACACCGAATTAAACAATATCTTTGGTTGGCACGCAAGTAGGGATTTACATCTACCCTTCCTCGCAATTATAATGAAGGGATATTTTGGAGACAAATAACGGGTCTCAACAATTATGAACCAAGGACAGCCAAGTCTTCTTCTATTATCCACCCCGCCTCCGAATTATTCATAGAATATATGTTTGCACCATTTTCGTGGACAAGGGCAAATACAATAGGAGAGAACTTTTCATGTTGTGGGCATTTGTCACATCCCATCAAAATATAAACTTGGCTCATTGGTTTGTTAGTCATCTATGGGCATATCACGAAGCAAATTTTTCTAATGAAATTCATGTTGGGGGTCTAATTACGTAATTGCAAGGGAATGGGTCTAGTCATACCGAGGAATTAGAATCTGCCCAGATCCACGAGCCTTGACATTCGGGCCTTACGAAACATGAAGATGATCGTCAAAGGAATAATAGGTCTTATACTTGGTTGGTGGGGCCGAAACATAGAATACACAATCCTACCGGACTCCAACATCCAAATTGTCCACATTAACCAACCCCTAACATGGACAATTCCAAGGACAATTGATTCTGATCAAGTTTCTGCCGAAGAGGAAGACCCTCTTGAACAAGACAATGTAAACAACCCATTTCCGCCCGATTTCTTTAACCAATTAACCAAATGTACCACAGGGTGAACCAAATTTATGACTATTGAGTGGCCAACTAGCCGGGCTTTCCACCACCCCAATGAATTTGTAATTCCCTCCCACCCCATAAAAAACATTGCGGACAATGTTGGTTTCGGTGTGGGGAGGAAAATATCCGTGATATTTTACTTGCATCTTCATTTTGCACTCTACATGCTTTATGCCCTCAATGATGATATTATTCAAGATGATGCTTGCTCAATTGCTTGTTGCCTTAGTTACTCTCTTGTCACATCCCATCATTCACATCTTCTATCATTTTGATAATTGAGAAATTTTGAGCACATTGGAAAATAAATGAAAATTTTAAATTAGTATAGAGTCAATAAATGATACCAAGCAACACATCGATGATTTTGTGATCTATTGACATTTGAATGGACTTTAAACACCGTGAGATTTGTTTTGGCCTTCAAAGATTCGGCACGTTTGCACCGATCTTAAATTTTCTTTTCATGTGTGAAATGCTTCTCATGGGGTGTACACCTCGGACTTTGGTTTTAATGATTCCTCTACCCATTTCATTCCTACCATTGTCAAGGCTAGTCACAAATTCAATTATATATACCATCAATTCCTTGAAGTTTCCATGACACTTAGGTTGGCATAATTGATCCTTGTGAGTCTAACTAAAAGAGACACATACATCACCATTCTTTGAATCATGAAAATTTTGAGGTACTCCGCTCGAAAATCAAAAATGAAAATCATTAATAGAGTGTGATGTTGCAACAAAAAGCAAGGTGTATTGTGTTAATATTTGAAAACTTGTGTCATGGTCCCTAAATGGTTCATATTTGCAAGCCTTGACCTATCACTACATTCCAAAATCCTCTCCCTTCCTACCCTAACCAAGGCCTACACTCCACTCTTTGACCTTTTGATTCAAATTCGTGTACAAAATCTTCATTGGTGTCTATGAGGAATGATTAGAGAATCATTGTCCTTAGTGGTACATTATGTTTGTCCCATTTGATGAAGCAACCGAGCGTAAACACACTTCCCATCAAACACTTGAGAGCGAATTCCGTGAGGGTCCATTCAAATTATCAAAAATTATGATCTCATTTTTATCACTAATCATTTTCATGCTCATGCTTGGTAAGATTTATTGATGCTATACTGAGTTTATAATTTTTCATTTACATTCTATTGTCCTCCTAAATTTTTCTTCTTTCTTAGAAATTTTCCAAAATGTAAAAATATTCGGCTCATTGGATTGAGGGAGATTTTCTAAAGGCAAGTAAGCAATTAAAGCATGTACTAAACTCGAGAAGGCTTTTCTTTCCTATCATTCTTTCAAGATCATCATTGCATTCTCCCCGTTTTAAACTTTTTTCTCTTAAACTTGCTTGGGGACAAGCAAGGATTTAGTGGGGAGTTGATAAGTGCCTATTTTATAGGTACTTATAGCATCATATTCACATTATTTAACTTGGTTTAACTCCATTTTTTTGTTCATTTATAGCATTATCTATTTTATTTGCTGATATTATGCTTGGGTTGTGTTTTATTGTTATAACAGGATTTTAGGAGCACTTTTGACATGGAACATGGTTCACGGGTGCAACGGAACATGATGGGGCGACGGGGTTAAAAACTTGGAACAATTTTTGTGGAAGAAAAGACACACCTAACGCGTTAAGAAACAACGCACGCCGTGAAACAAAGTGCCAACTCACCGACGAAACAAGCTTCGCACGACCGTGCAAGAACCAACGCACGGCGTGCCAAACATTCTGTCTTCAAAGACAAGCTTCACACGACCATGCCAAGAACCAACGCACGGCCGTGCCAAACATTCTGCTCCAAATACGAGCCGACGCACCGTGCCAAGAAACAACGCAGGGAAACAAAAGTTACTGTTTAAAAGGTCAGGTGTCTTTTGATGGAGAGTTGTAACTTTTGGCTCATATGCCTATAAAAACTTGTTGTATTCACCAGTTAGATCATCGAAAATCAGAGATATAGAACTCTACTCTAGCATTAATTTTTGTACTCCATAACATCAAATCCTCAAAATCATTCGATATTCGAAGATTCATCGATTGTTCTTGGAGTTACTTTTGAAGGTTGAAGCAATAAATCACTGAAGTTTACTTTCACCTCTTTCTCTACAAGCATAAGTTTTTTCTGTTCCTATCTCTATATTATTATTTCTTTATGCTTGTTTTAATTATGGGTTGTGAGTAATCCCCCAAGTTCTTGGGGTTGGAAACTCAACACCATTGTTCATCACTTTTAAATCATGCCATCTTCTCTTCATCTTAAACAATTCTCTTCATATCAAACTTAAAAGACTTACATTTTGGAGACGTCCGACTTGTATGATTCTAGTTAATCGAGAGAAGTACCTAGCGGAGAATCTCGACTAACGGAACTATATGAAGGAACTAGGTTTCATTAATCACGAGAGTAGTTTAATGGCTTAGGGATGATCCTTGAATGGAAAGTACGTGGATTTTATAAACATTAATAGATTCTTACTAATTATGGGCCATCGAGATATAGGGCATAATTAGTGAAGAATACAAATACTACTTGCTTGATCGTGAGAAGTAGTATAGGCTCAATGTACCATCCTTGATTTTAATGAAAACTTTTATTCATAAGTATGATTATTTGATGAATAAATGATTCTTGAGTCCCAACCCCAAAAATACCTTCATCTTATAAGAGTTCAATTAATGTAATCGTGCATGATTCTAGTATTTTCATAAACATATTTTCCCTTAATCTTATTTCTATAATTTATATAAAAGCAAATATTTCTCTAGTAACATTGTCCTCGTGGGATTCGACCGCATTTGCCTAATCATACTACATTTACACGTGCACTTGCGGTAATAAATAAGTCGTTAAGTTAAGGCTTAACACATGTTGTGGCCGATGTTGTTGTAGTAGTTGTCTTTCCCGAGTTACAAACTCGTGGTTGTTACTAGTTGTTTTTCTTTGTTATTGTCGAAGATTAATCATACTTGTGTTAATCAGTTATCGATGTGTTTTGTCGTAGTACGGGTGGTTACGCCACGTGATTTTCTTATTTGTTTGTGTCTTGTTAGTATTGGCGACCCGACCTTAGGATTCGTATAGAGATCCGGTCGGGCGTCACAAGAGTTAAAATACTTGTTAAGAGAACCACTTAAACCTTGCGTTAATTGTTTTTGCTTTTGCTTCTTCTTTCTTTTTTTATTTCCACAAGGACACTTTCGTGATGACATTTTATCTACGATCTATCTATAATAATTCCAACAAATATTCTATTACAAAACAAATATATACACACATAACAATAGTTCAAATCAAACAAATTCTCAAACATCACAATCACACACAAGTAAATGAGTAACAATAAGTAAAAAAGAATTTCAAATTAAAAAAACACTAATTTCGGATATAAGCTCAAGAATCTCAAGAAACCCAATAAAACAATCAACAAGCCAACAAATAATTTCAACAAATTACTGATTGTACCTTCAAATTGTTCCAAGATAAGCTCAACCAAAACTCCAAATGTTATTTTCCTATGCAAATTTTTCACCTAAATTAATTATTTAACCCCAAATCAAAAGCATTAATTTCGGATAAAATAAAGAGGAAAGAGAGAGTTTGTTTATTACCAAATTTTTTTTGAAAAGCTAGATTTAATCGACAAATAATAACATGTGACTATATCGCATGGCATTATGCACAACAATATAACAGGAAATAAACATGTAAGAGCACATGAGGTCAACCCACCCTATTCCAACGAGGATCAACGACGCCACCATCCCATACTAGTTGGAAACCATGACCAACATTCACTTGTATAGAAGCACACAAGGATAAAGTAAAACCATGAAGAAGGAGACGTGGATCGAGGTACACCTCGAATCCTAAATAATACTTCCGACCTTGTCGCTCCATTACAAATTCAATAAATCACCGTGTCCGCCGCTGCTGTACATAAATGGCAAGGATTTTCAGATTAAACCATACTGGATGATTGTGCCGCTGCTGCTGTACATAAATGGCAAGGATTTACATATTAAACCATACTGGATGATTGTGATTCTGCTGCTATACACAATTCATAAGGGACCGATGCTCGCACCCCAAAACAAAATAAAGGTACCCGATCGCATCAAGCACAATCTACAAGTACCGCTGTGAACCATTTTCTCGTATTCACTTTGAGATATTCCAAAACATAATAAATGTACCCGATCGCCAAGCACATCTACAAGTCCCGTTGTGAACCATTTTCGTATTCACTGACATATTCCAAAACATAATAAATGTACCCGATCGTGCAAGCACGATCTACAAGTACCGTTGTGAATCATTTTCTCGTATTCACGCCGACGTATTGCTCACCCCTACGACCGAGACATATACGGATCTAGCCACTTACAAATATCACGAGGACCGGTATTCGTATCCCATTGCATATAAAAGAATGTCAAAACTACATAGTCGCCGTTTATTCCATTCAACTGTGGGGCTAGAGAAACCCCTACCGTGGCCAATAAGGTATGGCGATTATACCATCTAACACAACTTAAATCAAGAACTTAAGACAACAAAACATCATATGAAGTAACTAATAACATCATAGTTACTTACCTCCAACAAAATTAAACCATGAAAGTCAGCATGCAATCCATGGAAAAGGTTCCTCTAGTCAATAGCTCCACAAGGCGAAGACGGATCGTGATTTGGACTCCAAATGAGAAATCTATGCAACTTTCTCACTCAAGAACTCTTCTCTCTCTCTCTAAGTTCTAAAGTGTTCAAGGCTGAAAATGAGTCTTCAAGGCTCTCAAATGGTGTTTAATGAAGTCACAAGGTCTGGTCTAAAAGTCCCAAGTCGTGGCCAAACCTCAGCCCTTAGATATAGGTCAAATGGTCAACTCACTTAAAAGTTCGCAAAGAAACAAAACGAATACGAACTTATGCGACCGCACTATGCGGACGCATAGCTCTTACGAGCTCCTAAAGCGGCCACATAGAATCCGTAAACATTGAGGTCTATGCGCGATCGCACTGCGGTAGATAGCGACTAGTCTAGGCCAAAGACTTCCAAACACTTCCAAAGTGATTCCAAAACACTCCCAAGTCATCTCCAACCTCAAACCAAGTCCAAAACACAATATAAACTCATTCCAAACAACCTATAACAAGGTTAAGAATGCAATCCAACACAAGCACCAATGATTTCAAGGATTTAAACATAAAGCAAGGCACATGAAAAGTATGAAATCAACTTAAATATGAACATGTTTGAATAAAGAATGTACATGAAATGACGATGATACCAAATGACGTTGATAAACAAAATGTATACGAATGACATGAAAGATGTGGGTGTTACAACGAAAATATAATTCTTGTGTACTTGAATGCTAAGGATTACAATCAATGAAGAGCAATAAAGACTATGTGTCTAAGTTTGGTGCTCTTCAAAGAATGTTTGGAGCTTTTAAGCTAATGTACTTGCATTGAAGATGAAGATTTTCGAGTTGTAGATTGATTCTTTTCAATGCTTTAATGGAATCTTCTATTTATACTGGAGGAGTTCTTGTAGCCATTGGAGATCTTCACCTTGGGAAATTTGAATTTAAATGCATTTAATAGATACTTGCATTAAATGTTTTGATCTTGTTGTCGATTTGACCGAGAGTTCGCAAAGTCTAGGTCGCCACCGAGTATATTCTTTTGCCAAAAATAGGTAGATAGTAGTTAGGTAGATTGTCCTTTTCCGAGATGAATCGCTAAAAGGAAAGAAGCAATAAATGATTTGTGTGTTATTGTTATATCAAAGTCAAGAGAGGACTTTGCCGATAACCCTGTATATCTCCGGACAAGTCTTGATCGACGATCTTCGTGTCTTTAGCATTGTTGATGAAGCTTAGAAGGAACGAACTTGGCTGATGACTTGATGGACTTGGCTGATATGAAGATAGCTGATCTGAACATGGCTGATATACACCAGGCTCTCTTCTAAAGACTAAGCTAAGTACAAGAAGCAATCATAAGCTATTACAAGCAATTTATCTGAGAACAAGTTACCACTCTAACGTACACGCAGCCCATTAGTCACCTTGACTTAGACTTAGGTTATGGATACAAGCAAATCTATACAAAATACAAAAGAATCACACTAACACGTGAACATTGCCTTTTTGAGGTTAAGATAATCATTATGCTTAGATTTAGGATTATGACAAAGGATCTGTATTTTTCTTCTCTCTCAGTAAGTATCGGGATTGATTAATTCGCATAATTTTCTCTTCCCATGAGATTTTAAATTTTCTTAAGTAGACATATGATGGTAAAGCCGTGAAGATCTAGACACTTTAACTTGCACATATTGTTGGTACTTATGCTCACGTAATGTATTAAGCACAAGTCGTTTGACTAAGAAATTTCCATGTTCATGATTAGACAAGATGTGCATCATGTAATTTCTCATAGGCATATTGATGAATATATTCTGGATATGACTAGAACATATAACAAGTAGTTTGGATATGCCTTTATCATGCAAGCATACCTTCTAGCTTCCCTTGTCATAGGCAATGGTTTGGTGAACCATAATATTATGCTTTGCAGCACATTCTTTGAAGCTTATTACCTTTGGTGCAGTTGTATTTAGGGCATGTTCAACCCGCAGTTAGTTTGAAGAGAGACGAACATGGCATAAGTAGTTTTGGGCAAAGTAGATGAAAGAGGTTGCCAAAGTCTCCTCATTAGAGACCACATTTGATTTCCGAAATTTCGCAGAGATTGCTTTGCGCTTTTAAGATAGTATGTATATACGAAACTACCATGAACATTTAACAACCAGTTGTTATTCAAGTTCAAAAGATTAAGCAGTTTTCTCATCATAGAGATCTATACCATTAAAAAATTCTTTCTAGGACTTACTTGTCTAGAATTTTTAGCAACAATTTTCAAGTTGCAAAACTTATCAAGATTGTGGTCAACACTCATAGATTCCCCCTGTAATTCTTTATCAAATTTAAAACAGGCAAGAGAGTTTATATGTACAGAATAAATCAAATTATAGGACTCTTTATATAATTCAAACGAGTTGCTCAATGTGCTAACATTACGAGTAGTACTGATGAGATCCAAGGAAGAACACCGCACCTAGTTCAATGCTGGTATCAAACGGACCATTGACAAGAGCTCGTGCCAAGAGGATTCGGGAGTATGTAAGAAGATTGGTTTGTGAATGGGTGGATGACAAGCCCTTGTCATGTTTAAACGTTGACCTAAGGGCTCCAGGACTTGTCTCAATGTGATCCGGGTCATAAAATTAATTTGGAAGACTCGAGGGACCAACTTTGAGAAAGTTTCCAAGGCACGATGCCTCCCAAGGCCTCGCTGATGTTTTCCAATTATCGAACAAAATTACCGAGAGCATCACGTCCTAGAGCGACCAACGCACCCTAGCCCGATCGCGGGAAATTCGTTTCTTCGTTATTTTATGTAATTTTAATTGGTTTTTGCCCTATAATTTTGAGGTTTAACTTTTGAATGTTTTAGGGTCAAATAGGGTTTGTTTCAGCCTATATAAAGGTCGTTTGATGTGGTTTTAAAGATACACAACTTTGATATTAAATTAATTGAGAGTTTATTCAATTCTTCTTCATTTTTCAAGAACTTTTCGAACTTATAGGATCTATCCGTGCGTTCATCCTTTATACTTATCAATTGGTATTTCATCCCAATTGTGGCGAACATCATTATACCAAGGTTCGTGGTTGTCTCAATTATCGGGTTGCATTGTACATGTCAAGGTTCGTAATTAGATTGATTCATCGGGTTGAGGTGTCACCTTTACATTGACTTCATTGATCTTAGCTTCCATTTTGCGTGAAATCGTGATTCATCAAGAATCCTTGGCGAAGATTGTATCATTTGGTATCGCCACCACTGCTGGCGGACGCTTAGGGTTTGACGGATCGCCGACCAAGGTAGTTGGGTCTTAAAGGGGTGATGATGACGCGTCCCACATAGTTGCGAGTGTCTCGAGTGGTTAATAAGGCAAGGTTCGGTCCTTTCCCTTTGAGCGTGCTTTTGTGATGAAGTTAGAGATGAAAGGCCCAATATGAAGCCCTATGTAGAGACACCAAAAGTAGGGTCAATGCGGACCACCACGAGTAAACCCAAAAGCTCTAAGCCTAGGACTCGAGAGATCAAATGCTTTATGTGACGCCCAACCCGGATCTCTATATGAAACCCCAAGGTCGAGTTGCCAAACAACACAACGATACAACCAACAAGAAAAGCACGTGGTGTAACCACCCATACTTACAATAAAACACAACGGATAAAACCCGATTTAAATAATAAACAAATCATCGGTGACACTACTAGGAACCCAACTAATAAACCACAAGTCTAAGACTTGGGAAAACGAAAAACAATAACAATAGCCACAACATGCTGGAAAACAAACATAACCCATGAGCCACAACATGCTCGACGAAACTAAATTTACTAAGAAGTTATACACAAGCTCAACATATATATGTCGCCTACCAAAAGGATAAAGGTTTACAACACAAACAAATACTACCCAAGTAAAGTTTACGTAACTTTACACAACCATCATCCTTATCAAAAGAAATATTCCTAAGTATGAACAAGCTTCAAGGGTCCACAACAAAAGGCAACCTTCGAGTTATACGCGATCTCACCGACCTCACCGGAACCGCTAGGCTGGCTCGGATCTAAGGAAAACATATAAACAACAAACTGGGTTAGTCGAAACTCAATAAGTTACTAAATGCAACTACGTGACATGGAAAATGCTCAAACTGTAAACATAACATGGTAATAGCATTTATATACCACAACTGAACATATACCATCATCCTTGATATACAAATCGCATATCTCACATAGCACCTTAATATTCACATAAGTGCTCGTAAATAAACCATGTTATAAAGGATATCATTTCTCTTTCTCCATCTTTGTGTTACTCCTGCAATACATGAAATAACCAAGTGTCCTCGATAACTATGTACGTAGTATCAATGTTCTCGATAAACCTATCGAGTTCTACTAGCAAGCCAAAGTCATGCGTATTGCTATAACAAGGAGGCTACTTCAACCGTGACCAACGTAGAGGGTGTGTGAACTTTTAAGAGACTTGTCTTATAAAGAATCACAAACATTGATTTGTAAAGACTATAGGTCATCCCACCTTGACAAAAACCAAAAATGTTAGTTGGACTCAATGCAATGCACAAGTTGGTATAATACTCATCTTATGCAAATAACTATCAAGTTCAAAAGTAGTGAACTTGATACATGTCAAGTAGATTACATTATTCTACCAAAGTTATCACCAAACGTATTGTTACAAGAACTTTAAACAACCACCATAGAGCTAAATTACAAGTCTCTAATTTATCAAGATCAATTACTCTGAGGACCAAAATCCATATCTAACGAATTCTAATTTTCGAATGATTTTAACATGTTGTACAATAGATGTTACTCTTACTAAAAATTAATTTCTTAGAGTCATTACTATACTTCTAAAATTTGGGTATAATTGCTATATGAAAAATTTCCCATTTAAGGTCTCTAACTTGTTCTTGAGTTGAATTCCATGGTTGAGCACTCAATCATCTAAACCCAACAATTAGTACATAACATGTTATACATCTCAACATATCATTTAGACAAGAAAATACCAAGTATACAAGTCATGCATGTATAATTGAGAACAAATATGCAATAGTTTCTAAGCATACAAAAGGGGATTAGTAACTTACTTGGAAATAAACAATCAAACCAAAAAATTCATAATCAAGGCCTTGTATAGTAGTATCCTAGTCCTTAGCAACACAATGGTGGTCTTGGATCAAAGTTTGGGTGGTTGGATGATGAAGAAGTGGCTCACACACACTAATCCCACCTTTATCTCCCACACTTACTCTCAAGCTTCCATGGATGATCAAAATGAGGTAATGGAAGTGTTTGAAGTCTTCCTATAGGTTTAGGGAGAGAATCAGGCTGGTCAAAGGTCCTTAGTATGTTTTAAGTGAAGTTAAACAATGTCAAAGGGTCAAAGTTTAAAAATTACAAAATTTGAACAAAGTTGTATGTACGGCCAAGAAGGCATCCGCTAAAGCGCTCGAGCGCTAGGGCGGGGCTCGGGCGCACTAAGGTGCGCCTGGCCGAAGTTTTGGTCTAATTTTTTTAATTTTACAAAACTACTAGTTGTATGCACGCTAGGGTGTGCCTCGAGGTAGCGCCAGCGACCTAGGTGTTCAAAAATGTTGTAAAATATTTCCAAAGTGTTCCCAATCAATCCTAACATGATTCTAACCTCCATAAATATTTAAAAGACATCCAAAACACATGTATTAAGTCTAGAATGTTATGCAACACAATATGAATGATTAAGTCACAAGTCAAGCATAACAATACACATGAAATCATGGTAACAATACAATTAAATAAACACATTGAACATTGAAAGACTCGTGGTATTACACTTTAGGTGTCAACGCTTAGGACACATTCCGGTGAGTGTGTTAACAAGAGGGCTATAATTGTGTTGGAGGAGGAGGATAATAACCAAAGATGAGGCTGAGGATGATTGTACAGACATGCCATGATTGGAGGATAATGGGAGTTTGGTGTCAAAGGTGAGATAAACTTGAGCATTGTAGCAAAGAGGGTGCTAAGTGTAGAAGTGAAAAATGTGGAGGAGCTTTAGAGAGAAAACATCTTCCATACTAGATTTTTTGTAATGGGAAAATTTGTGGGATGATTATAGATGGGGGTGTTGCACCAATGTTACTACCACTACCATGGTTGAAATGTTGGGGTGGCCCATACTTAAACATCCACGACCTTACAAATTACAGTGGTTAAATGATAGTGGTGAGGTAAGGGTGAATAAGAAAGTCCGCATGACATTCTCATTGGGGGTATAAGGATGAGGCGTTGTGTGATGTGGCACCTATGCAAGCAAGCCTTATTTTGCTAGGGCGTCCTTGGCAATATGATAGGCTTGCTACCGATGATGGCTTCACCAAAAACACTCATTCATGTTTAATAATCGGCATGTTACACTTGTTCCCTTAACTCCAACACAAGTGTATGAGGATCAATTAAAATTGTAAAAAGAGTTCGGCTAGTGAGGTTAAAAACAGAGATAGAGCGAGAAAAGGAGAGCTTGAGAGAAAACAAGAGTGAGGAGCCTAAGAAAAGGAAAAATGAAAAAGTGTAAAATCCGAGCAAGGGAGAGTAAAATTAGTGAGCAAAAGAAAATAGTTAAGAGTGAGCAAAGAGATAAGAGAAAACAAAAGAATTTTTATGCAAGGGCAAGTGAGTTGAAAAAGGCTATTTGTTTGAAAATGCCCATGATTATACTCTTGTACAAAGGGGCATATTTAGCTACTAACGAAAGTTTTGATTCTTTGCCTAGTGTTGTTGATTCTCTTATACAGATTTTGAAGATGTGTTCCCGAGGAGATTCCAAAGGTTTGCCACCAATTAAGGGAATTGAGCATCGATTGATTT
>JACONP010000061.1:0-32183 GCA_016624345.1 Platycodon grandiflorus
GAAGATCAAAGAAAATGCTTACAAGATTGAGCTTCTTCCACATATCCGAACTCATCCAACATTCAACATTCGAGATTTATCTGAATTTCATGGAAAGGAACCCGAAAACTCGTGGGCGTGTTCTTTTCGACATGGGGAGAATGATGCAGTGCATAAAGCATTAGTTCTAGATTTATCTTGTGGGATGTGAAGAGGCAACATGCAAGTTCATAGTATCTATTTTGGTCAAAGTCCACTCAGCCAAATAAGGAGTACCAAGTCCATACACAATGAATCTTTATGATTCATGTTCTTTCCTTTATCCCAAATAATTAATGTTATGCCTATAAATTGTCTAGTAGAAGGAGATGTTCTCTGACTTGGATGTAATCAAAACAGCTTATATGAAATTAGTAGAGCCTTGCTCCTAAATTATCCTCCTTGCTTTTGTTGTGTTCTTGATTCTCAATTTGTTTTCTTCCTACCTCTCATCCACCCGCATCAGCTTGTCTCTGGGCATGCGCGCTGGGTGCTTTTAGCAATGTTCCCTTTTCGGAGATCTGATGTGGTTGGAGTGATTTTCTTTTCTAGTTTTCCTATGCTTTTTTTTTTTTTTTGCATAGACTTCGTCTCCTTGTACTTCATATTAGTTTAATACAATCTACTTCTTTTCTGATCCGAAACAGGATTTTACCAAACCCTGTAGGAAGATAAAGTAAATATGCTAAACATCAAGGATATTGAAGATTGCATCCATGTACAATCCTCTCCCAACATTTTTGCCATAAAATGCAATTGTATAATTGTTTTATGTGTGTGTGTATATATAGTTATGGTTTTTTGGGTTTACATTGTTATCAAATGAATACCAAAAAGAGGATAAGATCACTAATCCAGGTATCAATTTCTTGTGAAATCGCATATCAAGTTTTTGGAGTTCATGCTTGGCAGCATTTTCTTTACTACAAGAGGAATCATGCTCAGTTAAGGTTTTCTGCTCCACCAGCTGTTGAACCTATACTTTTGTGACTGAGCCCTCAAAGTCTAATCCGACCACATTCGCTGGACAGCTTCAATCATAGACATATATGGCTTCTCCTTATGATGAAATGCTGCCATTCAGGTGTCTTAGAGAGAGGTCAATGAAAGCTTCAATATGACTGTCATAGGGGCATTTACTGTTGCTAAATTACTCTAGTCTGAAGAAGGAATTTGCTTGAAACTTTGACAAATTCATTGAGGGGCAGACAATGCTATAACTTGTGTTTTCATGGTGAAGGCAGCTAGTTCTACTAGCATTTTTTCTTTCCTCAACTCAGCTAAAGCCTTTGTTTCTATTACTTGGGCTCAAAATATGAATCATTTCTGTCACTTTGTTCAGTCCAATGCAAGACTATCAGTTAAACCATATATTTATATATCATTTCCTGAATCAATCTTAAGATTATTTGCAAAACTGGTGTTAAGTTTTGAACTACCAAGACCACATCAGTAACTGGAATCTGCATCTACTAATTAAGATAAGCTGTAGAAGCGATCATTATGTTTAAGTGTCCTGGATACTAATATCAAACTAATGTTTAGAATCTTAGTGCCCAGGCACTTGATTATGATCCCAATCAGAAGCTATCAAGATTCATTAGCCAGATCATGGAAACAGTGATTCCAATCAAATTCAGAAGTAACAGAATGTCATGTAAGCTGACCTTGAAATAAATGACATGGTCAATTGGTAAAGCTGCTGCTGATGTGAAAGCATGGGAAGATGATTCATAGCAGCTCTCCTTACTGCAGCTTCCTTAGCTACTGCAAGCCACTTAGGAGTTCCAAAATTAGCAGCTTCCCCGCAGTTAAAACCTAGAGTGAGAAGACACGTGATATTAGGATCTATACAACGAGTATGAATGACATATTTCAGAATCTGTTGGCTCAACTAAGATAAAAGACTCGCATAAAGAACTATGGAAGTCAAATAAAGCATGCACACCATATGTCATATAAGTCTGATGTTATTGAGACTCAGAACAGGTAAGCAAAAGGAGCATAAAATCAGAAAAGACTGACTGACACGTATAGGATCGAAGCAGCAATTAAGACGACTACTTCATTATCAACATCTTGTGCCAGATAAAAATTTTACAGTCAAAAGAACAAATATATACTTCAGAAATTTAAAAATTGTGTGTGGCTTCACTAACAGTTAGACAAGGCAAGGTTGCTGCAGCTGAAATTGAATCAAAAGTATTCAGAAATATAAATAAGAAATTACCAGCAATAACCAGGTATTCGATAAAAAAATTGCCATCCCTACTTGAAAAATATTAGAATAATGTAATTGAAAGTGGAGCAACAAAGAGTTCATTGTCCCTTCCAGACCATTCAACACTGACAGCAAACTTCCCCATCTTTTTAGTAATATAAAGAAGCCTTTCTGCTCCGT
The DNA here is from genome assembly GCA_016624345.1 of Platycodon grandiflorus. Taxonomy (NCBI): domain Eukaryota; kingdom Viridiplantae; phylum Streptophyta; class Magnoliopsida; order Asterales; family Campanulaceae; genus Platycodon; species Platycodon grandiflorus. The sequence goes on from JACONP010000061.1 coordinate 2,420, forward strand.
CTTTCTGGTGAAAACAGACTTTCATGGTAGTTTTTTAACACGGAAACTTTAATGTAATCAAAACATCCAACAGGAGAAGTCAAGCAATGAAGAAGGAAGAGTTCCAAAAGATTTGTCCTTCATATAATAACTTTGAATTTTCTTAAGAACTATACACCCAAGTAGCAATTGGAGTAATATACTCCAACTAGACACAACTCATCCTTCATACCGATTATTTCATTTCCGCAACATGAATCCTTTTCCCACACCATGTTCAGTCCAAGCAAGATTAACGCCTTTACAGTAATTAAACCACATTCAGTCATATCATTCCAAGGTTTGCTGTTACATGTTAGTTTTGATCTTACCCTGCCTCTAACACTGATGTTGCTATTATCATACTTTCTAACTATATGTCCTTATTGGTCTACGATATATGTGTTCAAACCAGACCAAACAACCATTATCTCCTATGGGGCCTACTATACTGCCTCAGGAAAGGATTCATTTCGAATTTTATCTTTCTGGTTTAACACACATCCATCTAAGCATTCTCATTTCGCCTACTCATTTTAATAGCATGTTGTTTCCTAAAATGTTGTACTATAAGTCAATCTACAATTATAATAGTAAAAAAGTATCTGTTTAAATGAACTGTAGAACATTACCATGGCTAAATCCTATATGGTAATCCCTCGGAAAAGTCACTACAAATTCACCAGGGTTCTGTACTAACCTATAAAAAAAACAAAATAGAATTTAGCGAAATGCTAGCAGCACATAAGCAGATATACACAATAACAACCTACAATTACAAAAAATCCATATTAAACAGTGTGAATTATGGCAGTTTAATAATCCCACCCGTGACTAGAGAGTGACGTAACCAGACAGTAAGACAACACACGTAAGTTAGTGGAGAAATAACCCACCTGCAACATGGAATGCCAGATGCAACAACTACTTCAGGAGACAGAAGAGTAGTCTTCTCGCCCAAGAGGGTTAGTGCAGCTGTAAAGAAGTAAGGATATGAGTATAGGTCACAAAATTGCTAAACAAGTTCTATGAAGTCCCACAAAATCCAAATTGACATGAACCCTCCTAGTAGCAAATGAAGGTAAGATACAGTAGTCTGGTTAATCGCATACCAAGCAGTTTTGTTAATTTGAAAAAGAAAAACAAAAAGCAAAAACAAAACAAAACAAAAACGAAAGAAGGTGAAAACAGTTCAATTTTTAGAAGAGCACTCAATTCAAAATATGCACACCATATCTGGGCATTATTGCAATTTCAAGGCATTATGAATGAACAAAGAAGCTGACATATTTTGTCAATAAGTGAGAGATACACTAAGGTTCAAAACCTATTTTAGGCCCACTAGGCCAAACCCATGTTTCAGCAACAACAGTATAAGTTAACACTAAATTCAAATGCTCTTTCATCAATTCAAAGAATCCTAATTTTAAGAACATAAGAAAATCATATATTATTCTTGTTAACTACATTTCGGTAAACGAAATAAACCCTGGAAAGGAAAGCCATATTAACAAGACTAAAACAGTTTCACCTCCAGATACAAGCATGAGGCATGGATTCTCTTGTGCGAAAAGGGATGTGGCTGAGCATATGACCAATGCTTACTGATTATTCAGAAGATAATTGCTCATATGCTGTTTACTGAAAAAAATAAAAACAACCCACAAATTTCCTTCCACCAGAAGATAATGTTGCAATTTACAAGATAATTCAGAAGATAACTGCCCATGTGATGGTAAAAGGCTTTGCTCAGCAAAACTGCCAGCCATAAAATCAAGAAAACAAATTCAATACTCATGAGCATAGTACAACAATGCTCCTTAATGTTGCAATTTACAAGAAGAACATGCAATGGTGATAAAATTTTGAAATTTCTGAGATAAAATTTACAAGTTTCTCACAAGATTCAGATATGCAATTTAAGCATCTCCACTCCACCAATCTTGCTATATGAAACTTCTCTAATCTACAATCGTTGAGAAAATAATGATTGTGATCACTTTACTATATAGATTGGTAAACTTATGAAGGTCATAGCAGTTATCAGAAATAAGTAAGCCTATTAGGCAATTAGATTTGAGAACATACAAGGATACCCAAAAGAACATGCATCTGCTTGATACATCAAATAATACTTTCACAAAGAATATGAGGAAGTATAACAATTTTTTCAAGGCCAGGGTGTTGAAATATTACTCCACAGTAAGCATGTTACATACCTAACGGTCGATATTTCCTCCATAAGCATGTCTACCCATTACTTCTTCAAAAGTGAATGCGTAATCTCCTGGGATAGAATACCAAGTCTTTGCAGAGCCAGTGTGAAGGAAATTCAAGCTATGAAGTTCGTGATCTTCCACATGCCAAGCAAACCAGCTGAACAACATACCAATATATACCATGGGAAAGGTAACACCAGGGATATCATCTGGCATGAAACACGTAAGAGATCCAGGTGACCGTGCAATTACTTGCAAATTCCAAGGACTGTTTGAAAGCTTCCAACCTGATGTACCTTCCATCTCCTTATCAGCATTTGAATCCTTTTGCCTGGGCACTGGTGATATTTGATACAACAATATATTCGATGAACTAGTACTTGCCTTGGAAATTTCTACTGAAGAATCAACGTTTCAGCACTACCTTAAGTTGGTATATAAGCCTAATATGTTCCTTATTAACCTCCTTCATTATGCAATGGGTCAGTGCACATGGATGGGTCAGTGCACACGGACGGAAACTGTTAGGTATTTTCATGTTTTAAGTAGAGCAGCTATTTTAAATTAAAAAGTACAGAACATATTTACATATATAATGATGGGCAAGAACAACATAGCTATATTTATTTCTATTTATGTGTATGCCGGGAGTATGGAGAACAGCTTGCTTTGAATTGTTAGCTCTTTTATTGGTTAAAACAAGAAATGTAGCAAAGAGAAATCCTCGAATTGGAAGCACGCAGAAATTAACATAATTTCCGCAACGTGTAAATCATCTGCTACAAAAGGCATCACAATTTTACAATACCTTAAGTAATGTTATGAGGGCATTTCGTCGAACAGTGGTTATACATGTAAGAGGACTGAAGCAATTAAATTTCATGTCAGTGTCAATTCCAATGAAAGCCTTATCAACAATATGAAGAGTTACTTGAAACAAAGTAAAGATGGGATTTTGAGAACAAACGTAGCTGGGTTGTCTACAAAGCTTGCTCCGAGTTTTTTCGGAACTTTTACATCCCTGTCAACACTATCATCAAACAACTATCAATAATACACATCCAGATGGTCACCATAGATAGTAGTAATTTCAATTAATTCAACATTGAAAAAAGCCCAAATGCCCAATAAAAGTTGAAATTGAAAAAACCCAATGCCAATTGGGAAATTTTAATTAGGGTTCATAGTTAATTAGTTATTCTGTCCGTCCCAAAATTATTGTCTTGCTTTCATTTTTTGTTCGTCCATAAATAATTGTTTTGTTTATTTTACCCGTACTTTTTCTCCCTACTTTAATTATGGGTAACATGCACATTGACATTAAAGAAAACTACACAATATATCAATATTAACAATCAAGTCAATTGATTTTTTCTCCCTATTTTACCTGTACTTTTTCTCCCTACTTTAACTATAGGACATGGGCATTAAAGGAAACTACACAATATACCAATATTAATAATCAAGTCAATTGATTTTTCTTAATTTGTATGTCGGGTTAAACAAGACAATAATTTAGGGACGGAGGGAGTATTATAGTTCGAACTTACCGAAACAAAATTGCAATTTTCGAGCCGTTTGGGAGAGGCTGAGATAGTTCCGTGCGCCAGGAGAATGGGAGGAGAAAGAGATTCGTGCCTTGTTCCTTACCCGCGAAGACTTGAGTTTGATGTGGTCTGCAACGGCAGCGTTTGGTGGGCGGCAACGACAGCGGCGACGATGAGAGCAAGTGGTAGTGACTGAGGTTTAGGGTTTTCTTTCATGGTCTCTCTTCTCGGTTCTTGCTATTAAAGTTTTTTGTAAGTGTCTAGAGAAATTAGAGAGCACGGGATTATGCCGCTCTTTTTTGGTGGTTGCTTTGGGATAACAACGTTTACGTACTGAACGTTGTCAAATCGCCATCCCAATACAACGTACACAAACGTTGTTATATAGTCTTCCTAATACAACGTTGTTAGGAACTTCCAGAAACAATGCTTATTGTCAAAATGTTTGTGATAAACTACCCAACCACAACGTTTTAAAATGACCCACATACAACATTTGTTTAAAAACGTTGTGAAACAAACGTCGTGAATAATCATTTTTGTTGTAGTGAAATTTTGGACAAAAGATTTGGAGGATCTCTATTGCTACTCTAAAATTATCTCCAGTTACCTACACTTGCTCTGCTAAACATCTAGCACTTATCAAAACAAGTATTACGCTCGTTCAATGTCTAATTGGCTCTCTTTTGACCATTTAGAAAAAAATTACATACTCCCTCCGTTCTGAAATTATTGTCCTGTTTAAAGTACTACGAATTACATGTTTTATGATTTTGAAAAAAGTAAAAAAATATACGTTAAATTTGCGTTTGAAAAATGTCCTGTTTGACCAAAAAAAAATCAAACTGGATAATAATTTCAGAACGGAGGGAGTATTACCATTACTTCTATTTTCCTCCTCATCACTTTCAAAAAAAACTTTCCGAAAACAATTTTCGTCCATTTCCATGCTCCATATGATATTCGAGGTTCTAATGGAAATTACCTTTTTTGGTTGTGCTAAAATGTTAATTTTAAATACAAACATTCCTTAATTTACCCTAACTCTCACCCTTATCTCTGAAATATTAGTTCCAAAGCGGCGCCATCCCTCCTCGTTCAAACCGCCGCTCTCACACTTATGTACTTTGTGTATCCACCGCCGACGCCGATGCTCTTCAATCAGATCTCTCCTCTGATCTCTCCTCTCCGGTTGCATGTATGCTCTCTCTCTCTCTCTCTCTCTCTCTCTCTCTCTCTCTCTCACACACACACAGACACATAATTTCTCATGCCATGCAGAGGTTTAATTTCGATATGTTCTTGGAATTGATTTTCTTTTAATTAGATCGTCTAGATCCTGTGATGATTATGTATGGAGCAAAGTCACAACGTCTGGATCATGAATTTTAATATACTTCTGCTTAATTTTCACTTTCGGAAATAGATGATTTTGAAACCCTAATAACGCTTGATTAATATTTACTTCTGCTCTCATGATTTAATTAAAATAGAAATTGATAGATCGTCTATAACTCATGATTTAGTTAAAATAGAAATTGATAAATAATCATTTTCATTTTCGGAAATAGGTGATTTTGAAACATTTAGTGTAGATCTTGTTATGACTTTTAAATATTTACTTCTGCTCTCTCTCTCTCACACACACACATAATTTCTCATGTCATGCAGATTATTTCTCTTTCATTAATTGTTCATCTCAATCGGTTGAAGTACATTTTTTTTTTTTTGCTTTTTAAATTTCAATTTATTTTTGGAATTGGTTAATTAGATCTTGTGATAATTATGCATCGAGCAAAGTCACAATGTCTGGATGACTAATTTTAAATACTTAGAGCCGTTTGGTGTAGCGTTTTGGCGGTGTTTTAAAAGCAGCGGCTTTAAAAATTATTTAAAACGCGGCTTTTTCTTTATAAATACGTTTGGGATATTATGTCAAAACGCGCTTTATTCCCTATTGCGTTTTGGGAAAAGCTAAAATTTTAGCGTTTTAAAACGCAGCGTTTTCTACCGCAGCATTGAAACGCTAAGTTAAGAAATAAGCTGCGTTTTAACCTTGCGTTTTGGCCAAAACGCGCGAACAAACGGGCTCTTACATTTGCTTCATTTTCACTTTTGCAAAATCATAGATGATTTTGAAACCCTAGTAAATCTTGATAACTTGATAGATTTAGTTTAATTTTTGTTTCCATTTTTACAGTTCCGCGTCTCCAACTCTTGATCTAATTCACATAAAAATTGATTATGATTTGAGAGTTTTACTAAATTCATTTTTCTCTTACACCTATATATAGTGTTGTGGACCTGGAATATCGTTTACAAGGCTGTAGATAACCTGATCGTTGTTCAGAGCATTTCGTGTTAGGTAAGAATCTTATATCTTTTAAATCCTTTTCTATATCTATGTATAATTTGCTCTGATGATTTAGATGTTTGCTCATTGTAATAGAAATTGCTTAGCAAAACTCTTTTACTTCTTATTTTTATCTCCTAAAAATTATATATATATATATATATATATATATTCTTTTATACTTATGAAAGATTTAGGCTTAAATATCAATTTCGTCACTTTATTTCTTTCAAAATTTTAATAAGCTCACTTTACTTTTATTTCCACACTTTAATCACTTTATTTGGATTTTTTCAATCAATAAGCTCATTGATTGAGTAAGCTTATTGATTTTCAAGTTCAAGTATAGTGATTAAAAGTGTGAAAAAAAATAATAAAGTGTTACTTTAGTAAATACTTTTTAGCCTAAGATGCAAGATTTCATCTTAGCTCACTTGGAATTTTACGATATGTAGGGTTTTAAAAAATAATCCAATCATAACCCATTTCATTTTTCTTCACATCGTTAAAACTTGGTGATGATTTAATTATTTTTTAAAGAGGTGCATCTTTAACTTTGATGGTTAGTTTGATTATTTTTTGAATAGATATTTGGTAATGATTTAAATACATGAATTATATACTTTTAGCTTACTTTTCAAAGTTTATATCCTGAATAAATAAAAATTAGAATTAAATATTAACTGATGAGTGCAAATGCCTGTTGTTGCAGATGTGTGTTTTATATGGTAGAATAGCATATTCTTGAACAATGAGACTGCTGTTCTATTTCTACCATGCACACATGGTATATCGCAAGGAGGCGGCGAGGCGGGGCCCAAATAAATCATAGGCAGTCCTCATGGCGATACGGGCAAAAACGCCGCCAGAAGCAGAAGCAACAACATTACCGATGTTGCTGAGGTCAAGTTGAGATTATCGCGAATAATTTGTAGCAGGGGTGGTTCTGCAAAGGTGGAAACAAAATAAGAAAAGAATGAATGTGTATGAACTTTCAAATTCGGTGAACATTCAAGCAAGTGAGACATCAACTGCCAGCTTCCGAAAATTTTTATTTCCATACGGGTCAAATTACTATATAAAGGCAGCATATGGTCAAACACATTGGAGATTTTCTGTAGATCTCAAACAGACCAGCTGGAGCAAGCTCATCACTCGTTGCTGATTCTTGAAGACGTGAGTAAACACTAATGCTTGCTTCACATAGAAGGGGCATCGATGATCGTTAATGGAAAGATATTCCAGCTGTGGGGCATCGATGATCGTTAATGGAAAGGATACCACAAGTCTTTTGCAAGTAAAGACACTTTCAGACAATTCAAATGGTATTCCAACATGTATACGGATATTTATTTCCTCCGGATTGCGCGTGGCTGCGCTGCAGATCCACTTATGAAGATTTGCTACCCCCACAGTCTCCAAATTTTATAAAGGACTCGGGTTTATTAAAGCTGAGGGTGCAGGCATGCAAGGAATCATCAAACTCAAAGTTATCAATGAAACTTAGTTCCAATGGCAAATATAGTTGGAAGAAAAGATAAGATGAAGCACAATATTGCATCAGGTAAAGATGCTGATCCTGTCGTCTTTGCCATTTTCTTCCTCAAACTTTTAGTAAGGGCAGAAATCGTTGTTCGTGGAAATCCTCTCCATCTAAGGGCAGAAATCATTGTTCATGGCATTTCCTTATCTAGAGTGATGATTAATTTTAAAGTTTTTGGATTTTGATCCGACTTTGTCCCCATTCTCTTTTTCTTTTTATTTTCTTCTTTGATCGTACAAATTTAATTTTATTAATAATTAAAGCATCAAATTAATTACAACCTGGTAAATCTATTGCTGGGGTCAAGATAACCCCAAAAATAATAGCCATTACATCTAAATAAAACCCTCAAAAGACTTTTGGGAATTTGCAAAAGTTTAACTTTCGTGGAAATGGTCCTCAATTGTTTACATATCTAGCAAACGGCTTCAAATCTTCTCTCTCAACCCCCTGTCACACTTTCTGTCTCATTAAATCCTAACATTTCACGTTGTTATTTTAACCGACTTTTTTTTTACAATTTTTACAAGGACACGTGTAGGATTATGATTATCTCTATTTTGAACAAAATTGAACTTAACGATGCTATTCTCCCTCCGTCCCGATTGAAGAGGTACATCTTTAATTTTTTTTTTATTAGTTTGATTTTTATTTTTTTTTTTGAATAGTTGTTTGATGACGATTTAATTGTTTTCTCATATCCGTTTCTAAGTATCCTGTTTCAATGTTTTAAGTTAAATGGATTATTTTTCAAATAAAAAATTAGGAATAGGGGGAGTATATTCTAAAACATATAAAATTATAGTACTTTTAATTTAGTTTATAAAGTTAATAATTTAATTTTCCTGGATAAATAAATTAACTGGTGTAAAATAGATTCCACTTCTCTATTACCCTATATGTGTTTTTATTTTACTTGTTCTCATTGTGTGTTTTTGTTCTACATGACATGAGACTATATATATTAAAGAATTGAATTTTTGAAAAACCAAATGAGTGCAAATGCCTGTTGATGCAGATGTGAGTTTAATATGGTAGAATATCATATTCTTAAACGATGAGGCTTCTGTTCTATTTCTACCATGCAAGCATATGCCCACCAAGTTGTCTACTCGAAGTGCAACTAGGAAAAGGCTGTGGGAGAAAGGTGTCCATGTTGCCACTGTGATATTCCACATCGAATAGATGTGGAATTTGTGTGTGCCTTCTAAGTGACCACCCACTACTACTAGGCACCAACTTATTCATTGACTTTTGGGTGGCTTGTGGTGGGCCAGTTGACCCAGATGTTTAGTGGGCCAGTGCGTGGGGTACGCGTGACGGACCGGGCTTCGGGTCGGAGTCATTACAAATGGTATTAGAACTTATGCTTTAGGTCCTGAAGGTTTAGAAACATAGGAACTAATTAGAATAAGGATTTATTTAAAGTAAGAATTGATTAGAATTAAGAATTAATTAGAATTAAGTAATGACAATGACTTCCACTATTTGGGGACTCGTATATTTATTTGACTGATTGTAGGATGAACTATGATGGTAACTTAGACAACTTGATGATGGGGGACCCTGATGAGCCCATCATTCAGTTGGCGACCTTCTCTGGTTCCTCTTCTGGATCTTCCTCGGGGTCAACCTCATCAAGGTCCCCCATCATTCAGTTGGCGACCTTCTGGATCTTCTTCGGGGTCAACCTCATCAAGGTCCCCCATCATTCAGTTGTCTAAGTCGCCATCATAGTTCATCCTACGATCAGTCAAATAAATATATGAGTTCATTCTGGATCTTCCTCGAGGTCAACCTCATCAGGGTCCCCCATTATTCAGTTGTCTAAGTCGCCATCATAGTTCATCCTACGATCAGTCAAATATTCGGGGTCAACCTCATCAGGGTCCCTCATCATTCAGTTGTCTAAGTCGCCATCATAGTTCATCCTACGATCAGTCAAATAAATATATAAGTCCCCAAATAGTGAAAGTCATTGTCATTACTTAATTCTAATTAATTCTTAATTTTAATCAATTCTTATTTCAAATAAATCCTTATTCTAATCGTTTCTAAACCTTCAGGACCTAAAAGCCTAACCTCTGATGGCGTTACATTGTAACGCCCGAAGCTCGATTCGCCACGCATAATCACGCACGCACTGGCCCACTAAGCATTTGGCCTACCACAAGCCACCCAAAATATCTTATATGGCCTGGTCAACTCCTTTAAAAAAAAATCGAAGAAAAGGCGTAAAATCGAACTCCAAAAATGCCCATCACAAAAAACACAGGACCGTTTAAACGGACATTAAACGATCATTTAACGATTAAATGGCCAGTTAAATGTTCATTAAATGATCTAATAAACGTAAAGGGGTGCACGTGAGTTCACCTAGATAGTTTAAACGTGTATCAAATGAACCACCAAAATTTTAAACGATCACCACCAGTTTAATCGTTTAATTAACGTTTAAATGCTCACTTAAACGAAGTGTCGTTTGAGTCCTCAACGTCTTAAGTTAATTTCCTTCTAAATGATCAGATCACTAAAAACCAAAAGGAAAAACCTTAAACCATTTTCCTCTATTTGCATTTAATCGATCATACTTCAACTCAAAAGTCCACGCTTGCAACATTCATACTTTGCATCATCACACTTCAAATCAACCGTCTATACTTCGAATCATCACACTTCTTCAGTTTGGTTTACGACCAAACTTCAACATTCGAATCATCACAAAAAGGTAATTCTTTCCAAAACCTTTAACCCTCGTTTAGTGATCGTTTAAACTTGATTTTTTTGCAATTTTATTTACTACCTAAATTTGTTTCAGTTTTGTGTTTGGTTTAGGGTTTATTACAATTGGTTTGTTTAATCTGCGTGTGTGTGTGTGTGTGTTTTGTTTGCTTAATATGTGTTTGAGATAGTGTTTGGTTTATTTACCATTTATGGCTTATTATGTTGCTCTTCAACCATGAATTGTTTATTTCATTATATTTGGTGCTTTTAAAACTTATTTTGTGTTTATGTGATTATGTTTTATGTGTCATTGATGTTTACAATTTGCATTTCAATTGCAGACATTGGCATTCCTTCTTGATCGTTCAAAATGGTTTGACTAAAAAGTTACATGCCGGTGTAGATTACACATTGTAGATGAAGTGTACAATAAATTAGATGATGCATACAAAGAGTTGTTCAAGACATCTTGCTTTGGAAACTTATACAACATGTGGGATCATACGAGAATGTCATGCAAACTGGTCCTCGTTCTCAATATGATGAGGATTAAGCCAATGGATGGTGAAAAAGAGATGTGGTTTCGTATTAGGGGTAAAAAAACAAGATTTGGCTTCTCAGACTATACCCTCAATACTGGGTTAGGAAAATTTCAAAAAGGAAATCCCTAGTGCAAGAAGGTTGAGGAATGAATACTTTGGTAGAGTGAAAAAGTCCATCAAGCCTCAAGAATTGAAGGAGACATTTTTTAACAATGCAAAGACTAAGGTGGACCGATACAAGTTGGGTCTTGAACTTGTATACAAGTATGTTTTGAGAACTCAGGAAAACACTACACAAATTTGTAATATAATAATCTTAAACCTTAGAACTTGAACATCATGATGATCACAATAGCATACAAATAATCATAAGTAAAATACCTGAAGACATGATGTTTGATTCTTGTAACTTGATATAGATCCGAAATTTGCAGTATAATAGCCAAAGAAGACGAAATACGATTTCTCCCTTTTAGCCTAAAACCCTAATGAGTTGTTTTGTCGTAATATATGAATATGATAGGTATTGCATCTCTTTATATAGGCAAAGGGAGGACAGGATTCCTATTAGGATTAGGATTTAATCTCAACCGTCCATCAAGGTAGAGTTTAATTAGGAAACTAACTCCTTTTACAAACTAGTATTTAATATGATTTAGTAATCCTAAATCAACCGTGATTCTCACTATTGACCACATAAGGAATTTCTTAACCTGCAAGAAATAAATCTTACAGTCTCCCACTTGGTCAAAGTGATAATCCTGTAATGGTTAATTTTAGAAACATAAGGTGCGCATAACTACTAAATCAATAACTTAATGGTTAACATAATACCTTCACAAACCAAGTTATCCATGGGAGTCATAGCGGTTCCACATTATCAGGTTTTTAATATGGTTCCTTCCATGTACTACAACATAAATAACTTAATTCACTAGTTCTTAAACAGGAGTATAAATAATGGTCAAATAATGCTATTTCTTCAAGAACAATTTTTATAATCTGTTATCCATTCACATAGGGGGCGTTTGATAGCAAAGCTGGATAACACTAATTAATACGAGAAAAGTAGATTATTTTATCCATTATTATTTTATCTAGGCTATAGAGTTATGAGACGTTTGATAGATCATGGATATTATTAATTTATCTCGCTAGTTATCTTATACGATGTTTGGTGGCCACTATTAATTTCAGTATAACATTATTTTTCCAAAAATACCCTCACAGTAAACTAAACTATTATTATTGCATTTTAGTCAATTATAAAGGTAAAGCCTCGCAAGCATAGGTCATCGTCAATATATTGCCCAAACAAGAACAAGTTTTTATTTAAAATGCTTTGTGCCAAGTCCCAAACTCCACCATAGTTGATTCTTGATGTTTGGACGTCTATGACTAGACTTCAATCTGCAGACATAAATCAATTGCATCACTGTGGCTAAATGATGACATTAATCTAAAACCATTAGACACAAATAGTTTACTCAAATCAAAGTTAAACATTAATAAGTAATAACATTAGTCTAAAAACATATGTTAAACACCAAAAAATACTAATATTTTGTAATAAGGATGTATGTTAAAAGACATCATTACTAATTCGAAATAAAGATAGTAAACTGCTTATGCCAAGTACTTCACAAAAGACTACATTGATCTAAGATTTCCCTCCAAGAGCCTGCGAAACCCATCTTACGCGCTGAGATTCAGAAAAACCCATGAATAAGTCAATCTGTTTATCATCTGTACCAATCATCGAAATTACATCTAATTCCTCGTCCTCACTCAAATTAAGCTCTTTCAACAATGTTGGAAAGTTACGCCTCTTTTCGCTCTAGTCGACCTCGTGTCTGAATCGGGTACCAATAGTTGTCATATTCTTAGTTTGTGTATCAGCTAGGATGTTGACACCTTTGATGATTGTTTCACTAAGTTGGTTAGCCATAGCTTCAACGACGCTATCTCTTTTTCTCTTCCCTGTAATGTCATTATCCCTCTTTCTTTTCCCTTTAAAACCACTAGAACCACCAGCCAAATCATTGTTCTTACCATCTCGAGATTGCGTGGCTGAATTAGATGGAGAAATGTCCTCAAGACCATCAACCTCAGCCCCCACATCATCCACATCAATTATACCAACACGTGCGCTCATTGCTTCAGCTGCACGACTAGGTGTTTCAGAATCAACACCGGTTGCTCAATCAATTCCCCATATTTCCTTCCATTCTTTGTACAACTCGAATGACTTCCCCCTCATTCTCTTAGCATCTGGTTCTTTCTACAAATTTAAAAAAAAAAAAAAAAAACACAATCACAATCACACTATGCATTATAATTTATGAGATATTTTTAAGTAACTCACATCAGTAATATATATATATATATATATATATAAGAAATCATTTACCTTCAAATATACTTTCCAGTCATCTTCGTTATCAACAACTATCATATTAGCATTGTCATCCCACCCAACACCAATTTGACTAGCCAACCCATTTATAACTTTCAATGCAAGTTGCCAAGTCTTTATCTTAGACTCAATGTAGTGCAGCTTTTAAATCGGTCCCGGTAACAACTCGGCAAATCTTTCTCTAATTGAAAAATGTAACCCTTTTTGAAGTTCGTCCTCCATCGAGTTGATTTCAATCTTTGGGTTGGCGGCGTACTTTTAAGCACGCTATCAGCTTTAATTCTTCAGTTCTAGTCCAAACCCTTCGTTTTGATCTAGCACTGGCAGATTCCATCTCTTTCAAATAACTATAATATCAAATTAAAAAATTATTTAAATATATTACCATACATAACAATAGTTAAAATCAATCAACTAGAGATCATATGGTAACAAGTACATTATACATTGTCAAACTACTACAAAATAAAAGTTATACACCAAAGATTAATCGTTAAAGTGCATATATATTATAAATCTTAACATGGCTATTCAATGAATAATGTCTTAAAAACAAAATCTGCATATAAAAAACAAAGTTTGGCAAATGAAAGTGATGTGAATCAAGCCAAGCCCTTTAACATATCCGGAGGACCAAGGATTCGTGCGTATGCAAGGAGGATTCAAGCGGCTTTAACATTGCTTGTGGAAGATATACGGAGCCAAAATGAAGCCAATGTTGATCTGGAGGGTCAAGGGAGGTTTGTGTATGCATTCGAGAGTTTAACGGCTTCAAAACTCATGTTTGAGGATTCTGGTCTCGCCCCAGTGCGCATAAGCCGCGCCCTAGTGCGCATTAGCCCAGCACTTTTTAGAAAATCAGAAAATGCAAACTTCAGCGAAGACCCGCGCCTTAGCACACCCAAGACCACGCCCTAGCGCGCTGCCCCGCGCCCTAGTGCGCCGTACAAACTGTCATGGAATTTTAAAGGTTTTCGACTTTGTTTTCAACGATTTCTGATGTATCTTGGTGGTTTGCGAGTTCAGAACGATTCCAGCCTACATAAGGCTTTTTTTTCTTCATTGTAAGGATCATTCAACCTTTGATAAATTTATAAACATAAGGTTTATATTCCTTTCACTTTTTCGAGAGAATTGTGATCCAACCGAGTTTATTGGACTAGAAACTTAACACTTGAACTTATCAAGCTCAAGGATTGTGGGTTTGTGGCGTTCCGTGATCGTTGTTCTTAGACAATCGCGTCTAACGGGTATCGATTACACCCCAAGGTTCCTATTCAATTGCGAATAGCGGGTTGAGGGAAATCCAACTATCCTTTCAATTTTCTGCATTTTCTTCATTCTTCGTCCTTCGAGTCTTCAAGTGAACTTCTTCGATTCGATCCTCATGTGGAATCACATCAATTGGTATCAGAGCCAATCGAAGAGGTAAATAACGAATTCGTCTATCATTTCTTTCAATTCCGTGTTCTTAAACATCTATTTTTCATTCCGTTGAAGTTGTGAACTATCATATCTTCATCTTCTTCGTTGAAAAATATGGAAAATACTAGTGTGTGTTCTTGGTGTTCTTGAGCAAATATATATATATATATATATATATATATATATATAATTTGTGCCAAAATTTTGTGTAGAAATTGAATTTTGGCCAAAGTTTGATCATCATTGTTTGATTGCCATAATTTTGATTTGCTGGAATTGTGTCATTCATATCATCATATTGTTCATTTTGGATCATCGTGATTGTTCATCATCTTATATATAATCATTCCATCGGATTCAATTCTTTTCTTGCTTTCAATTGTGAATTGTTTCTCACTTTGAACTGTTGATTCAAGAATCTGAAATCTCGTGAATTGTATTTGACATTGAACACTCCGGAACGTTTGAAACCTGCACTATCTTGTTGGTAACTTCAAGTGAAAGAGTTCTTTTCCAAGAATTTGAGTGTGAGTGAGTGTGATACACGAGTGATATTTCTATTTTGTGAGTGTGTAATTCTTTAAAAATATGTCACAAAAGGGTAAAATGAATAAAGATCTTAAAGAACTTATGATTAGAATGCTGGAGGATGTTGGTCGGCGTTTGACTAGAATAGAAGAGAGTGCACAATCTTGAGATAATCAAGCTCAATTCCAACCAAGGAGGGGTAGGTATATAGATGAGGAGTTATATGATGATGAGTGACGAGATAATGATTATGATTATGAAAGGAGACCGAGTAGAAGGGTAAGTGAGAGAGTCGAAATGATTCCTCATTTCAATGGTAAGGAAGAACCCGAGGAATATCTAGAGTGGGTTAGGAGAGTTAAAGTCTTATTTAATCATCACACTTACACGAAGATTCAAAAGGTAAAATTTATTTCCTCAAAGTTTGCCGAGTATGCTAGAGTGTGGTGGGAACAATTAGATAACAACCGTAGGAGGATAGAAGGAGAGGGTCGTATTAACACGTGGGAAGAAATGAAACGTATAATGCATAGGAGGTTTGTTCCAAAATACTACCATCAGGATTTGTCGGGGACTACTTCTTCATCTTATCTTCCATTTTCTCAAACACCTAGTGTTTCATCTAGAAGGACTTGTGTAGGTTCATTACGATATAAGGAGAGGTTGAGTGAAAATAATGAGTGTTCGGCTAGAGTGAACAATGATGGTTATGTGATAGCCGAGAAAAAGGAGAGTTCGAGAGAAACTAAAATTGAGAGGTCGGCTAAGGTAAAAAGTCAAAATCAAAACATAGCCGAGCAAAAGGAGAGGAGATCTAGAAATAGGGAGCAAGAATGTGAACTCCAATTTCAAAGGACCGAGGAAAGTGAGGTTAATTAGAATAAGAGAAAAGAAGAAAAGAGTGGGTTGATGGAAGAGAGTGACAACCCGAGAGTAGAGGAAAGAAAAGAGAATGAAAAAGATAAAAACACGAGGGTGGAAACACAAGAGAAAGAGGAAGAAAAAGAAATGGTTGAAAAGTCGTATGGCAAGGAGAGTATGAAACCTATCTTTCACTCCAAACCTTGTGAGAAAATGAGGGAGTTGGTGAAAAATCAAAGTGAGGTATTTCTCATCTCTACGGAGATACCTTTTTACACTAACATGTCACCCGGTTTGTTTCTACCATATGTTGATTCTTCTTTTCAGGGTTTTGATGAAGTGATTAGGAAATTAAGCAAGGAAGCTAGGAGATCCGAATGCAAAGATTAGCTAGGTAAGGAGATTGTTTTAGTTCCTACACTTTCTCAAAGGTATGATTCCATTCCTCCTTGTGATAATGAGTTTTTGAGATTTGATAATCACGTTGAACACTATAGCTTTGATGAAAGATTTAAACTTCATGGGAAGGCTGATTTGGTTGAAATCTATAATCACGCATGTGATTATTTCTTGAGAAATCGATCTTGATAGTTCACATGACATGTATAAGATGCCATCATTTCCTATTCTAAATGTTCATCATGGATTGAATGATTGTTTGAAGTCTGGAGAGTTTTTGGACACCAAATTATGCATGTCATTACATAAGCCAAGTCATTCTTATGTCGATTCAATTCTTGAATGTGTTTCAAAGGTTGACTTACTAAATATGTATGGTGTTTTTGAAGGTGGACTTGGTAGACTCCCATTGTGATTTGGAAGATGTCTTGTTAAATCCAAATTGTACATTGAGGATGTCTACGGATACTATGTTTATGAGTTTGTATGACTTTTCTACAAAAGATCATTTTGATGTAAATCACAAATTTGGTAATGATTACAATGATGAAGTACTATCTCATAAGAATGCTGAAATCTGTGTTGTCCAACATAAGATGATTGGGACTTTGTCATCTTTGTTTTGTGAGGATTCCATGGTATTAATGGAGTCTTGGTTTGCGTTAGAAGTGCATAAAATTTGGCAATCTGTATTTGGGGATGCGCATGAGTTTTGAATCCTGATTTATCATGTTATATTATTCTTTCATAAGATTTACAGATTGTATGAAGTGATTAGAGATAGAATGTCTTTGTTGAATGCAAATCATCTTAAGCATTCTGGAACAAAGGGACGTTATGTGTGTGGTGTTAAAATGATGCAAGTGAATCCATTGACTTGTGAAAGCTTGAGATTTGAGATTGTTGCTCATGATAATTCTGTTTTGCATGTGGATTGTTTCCTTGTGAGATTACATGATAGAACATATGATATACCCAGGAACTTATCATCTATGTTGAGTTCATTGTGTCATAATGATTATGTTATCTTGGTGTTTCATAGTACTCTTGTGATACTCATGGTTGCGAAAAAGAGAATGCATGCTAAGTTGATATTTAAACTCAGAGATGGGATTTCATTGTGTTTAAGTTAGGATCGAGTACCTAGACATGGTCTTGAGTCTTGTGCTCGAGTTGTTGAGTTCTCTAATGACCTTGAGAAAGGTACTTCTCATGATAAAGTGTGGAATAGCAGATTGTATACAAACAATTTTTATCTTTTCGCAATACATGGTGCTGTTGTGTTAGTACATATTCTCCAAAGAAGAGCATTGGTTAGATTGATTTTTTGACCTGGTGAGTGTCATGAACTTGAATGTACTGAGCTTGTTGTTAGGCTGAAGTTTGAACTCGGCAAATGCAATGAGTTGTCACCACATGAAAAGGAAACAGTTTTGGTTTGTGTTAAGTTAAGCATAACAAGTAGTGCTAAACTAATACATAATGGATTTTGTGGCAACAACTTTGATCATCTTGCCTTGCATTGTATGATTGGATGTCTTCTACAGGTTCTTATTCACATGTTTCCCAAAGCAAACAAGAAGAATGTTGGGGTTGAATGGGAAAATATTTTGGGAAATGAGATTGTTACATTCCATAAACGATCTCAAAAGTTTGTCCTGTTTTCTTTTGTGGAAGTAAGTTTTTGAGTTTTGAGAAAAGTGATGTTTTGTAGGTTGACTCTCATAACTTTAAGGGAATACTTTGTGTTTATGGAGAGTTTGGATGTTTTAAAATCTCAAGGGATGTAAGGGATTTGGTTTTTTTTTTTTTTTTAATTTGAGTAATAAGTTGTCTTTACCGCATTTGAATGTGGACTTGCTGTGTAAGGATCATTTTGATTATCTTATTTTGCATAGTTTTGTTAGATTTCTTACACAGGATAAGACAACGGACATTATGGAACACAAGGTTGAAGATAAATTCCTAATGACCTTGAACGGTAAAATGCATGTTAGTGCATATTTATCATTGTTGCTGATTTGTTTCCTTATTGACATAGGTGTTGATTCGAGGTCGAATCCTTTTGAAGAGAAAGGGAATGATGTGAATCGAGCCAAGCCCTTTAACATATTTGGAGGACCAAAGATTCGTGCGCATGCGAGGAGGATTCAAGCAGCTTTAACATTGCTTGTGGAAGATATACGGAGCCAAAATGAAGCCAATGTTGATCTGGAGGGTCAAGGGAGGTTTGTGTATGCATTCGAGAGTTTAACGGTTTCAAAACTCATGTTTGAGGATTTTGGTAGCGCCCCAGCGCGCATAAGCCGCGCCCTAGGGCGCATCAGCCGAGCACTTTTTAGAAAATTAAAAAATGCAAACTTCAGCGAAGATCCGCGCCTTAAGCGTGCCCAAGACCGCGCCCTAGCTCGCCGTACGGACTGTCATAGAATTTTGAAGGTTTTCGACTTTGTTTTCAAAAATTTCTGATGTATCTTGGTGGTTTACAAGTTCAAAACGATTCCATCCTATATAAGGCTTGTTTTTCTTCATTGTAAGGATCTTTGAACCTTTGATAAATTTATAAACATAAAGCTTATATTCCTTTCACTTTTTCGAGAGAATTGTGATCCAACCTAGTTTCTTGGACTAGAAACTCAACACTTGAACTTATCAAGCTCGAGGATCGCGGGTTTGTGGCATTCCGTGATCGTTATTCTTAGACAATCGCGTCTAACGGGTATCGATTACACCCCAAGTTCCTATTCAATTGCGAATAGTGGATTGAGGGAGATCCAACTATCCTTTCAATTTTTTGCATTTTCTTCATTCTTCGTCCTTCGAGTCTTCAAGTGAACTTCTTCGATTCGATCCTCATGCGGAATCACATCAGAAAGAGAAGTTACAAAACTCATTTAATACAATAAAAAATCAACCAACCCCTCTTCACTCATCGTATATCTTGTGAGCTAATTCATCACTCCATGCTGTCCACTCATTGGTTGTCTCAACTGCGTCAACAAACTCAATTTCTTCATTTTGTTCAGCAGTTAGTTGAACATTTTGTTCAATATTTTGTTGTTCTAATTCTTCATATTCTGCTTCTACGGTATCAACATACATCTCTCGACGAATTAGATTGTGGATATAGGCACATGCCATAACTATCCTACTATGTGTCTTGACTGAGTAATGGGATGGTCCTCTAAGTATTGCCCACCTCATCTTCATTATCCCAAAGCATCTCTCAATTACGTTACGTGCTTGTGCATGCCTCATATTGAAATACACTCTTCATGATTTTGAGGCTAGTTTACTCCACCACGAAACATTGTGAGATGATACCTTTGACCTTTATATGGTACTAAGAACCCTGGGCCATTGGTGTACCCTGCATCAGCCAAGTAGTAATTGATAGAAATTATGGTTAGTTTGAATTATTTAGTAATACTAAATTGATTTACATATTATGCAATGTGTAATTAAATTTTACCAGTTGGAATCTTCAATCCATCCACCCTAGTTATGGCATCACGTAAAACTCTACCATCTGCTGATCCTTCCCACCCAGACAATATAAAGGTAAAGTTCATGTTTCTATCGACCACTCCCAATACATTGATGGCTATCTCACCTTTTCGTGATCTATACCTCACCTTGTCTTCATCCCCTACACAAACCGGTATATATGTACCATCTAGGGCTCCTAAACATCCCTAGAATGAAAATTGATTACAAGGAGGATTAGTATGCTATAATTAATATGTTTAATTAATTTACATAAAAATTACTAAATATGCTTAAGTAGTTAAGACTATCAATTACCTCAAATATATTCCACCTCGAATCAGGTGAGTTTGGAGGAACTGGATCTGGTCTCACTAACAACTGGTTGTGTAGCATCAGCACAACACCAAGTATCTCATGAAAATAGTGACTGATTATCTCTCCTGACCTTTGCATTATGTATTGGAGTAAACGGTTCTTTGTGTGATGGGCAAGTAAGAATAGAAAAATAGCTACTTTTTCTTCTAGGCTAACATACTTAGAATGAGTTACGCCCCCAACATTATGAATCATCTCACACAATATCTTAAATATTCTCATATTTGTTCCCAACCCGTCAGTGCATACCTTGTTATTATTACCAACTAATCTAGAAAGATTATTAACCTGAGAAGGTATCCTCACATGGATGCTATATTTGGTAGCCTTCTTTCTTCTAGATTTCAAAAAACTCTCTACCGTGAAGTTAACAACTGTGAGAATCAATTGTAACATGAAATCAATCTCGGCCGTCATGTTTTCTACAACGATCATTGTAGCTACTTCTTCCTCATGATCATTGTCATGGATAGAGTCAATGTCTATCTCTATATAAAATTGACAAAAATAAACATAATTAAGCATGTTGGAATTTTATGGATTTCAATTAAAATGGGTACCAACTCCAAATGTTAACTGAAAGCAGCATAGTACAGTACCAATAGTGGTAGTTCATTTAAAAAATGGGTACTTCAAAAGATAGGATGGCCCGTGGTCAGGTTGGTACAATTTCAGGATTTTTGGCCAAAAGCAAATTATCGGCATCAGGACAAGCCAAAACCTCAGTTAAACAAGCTAATCAGTTACAGTACAAATGGTCTAATTCGGAGATTGTTCCTTCCATTTGTAGAACTAGCATGCAGGTGCTTAATCTAACCTAATCTGTACAAGTACTTGTAAATTTGACTCGAACCTTGCAATTATAATATCGTAAAACATGGAATGTAACTAACTAATTGGACTGGTAAGGAGGATCTATTCTATTTATGTAGCTCAGCTTGGCATTTGCAGCTATGAATTCAGATTTCATCGTGGAATGAGCAATGATAGACTCTATTAAGTGTCTACGCATCCACCATAATTGAAATCTGAATAGCCAACCAACTCTAATTGATCTGACTTCTTGAATGTAAGACAATAATCCTTCGTACCCTGTAAGTATCTCAAAACTTTCTTTGCAGCTTTCCATTGATCCATTCCTGGATTTATTTTTTCCCAACATGCAAACAGCAAAACTGATGTCTAGCCCTGTGCAAACTTGTGCATACATCAAGCTTCCTACTAAAGAAGCATATGGAATGTTTTCCCATTTGGTTTCATGCAATAAGCCAAGATCACTACTTGTCAATAATATGTCATCAACATACAGAACCAAAAATATGAACTTACTCCCACTGATCTTGAGGTATATGCATGGATCTACAGTATTTTCTTCAAAACCAAAAGCATTAATGGTTTCGTTGAATTTTAGATATCATTGTCGGGAAGCTTGCTTAAGTCCATAAATGGATTTCTTAAGTTTGCAGACCATGTCTTCCTGTCCTTCCAAGGTAAAACCTTCAGGTTGACACACGTATACTTTTTCTTACAGCTCACCATTAAAAAAGGTTGTTTTCACATCCATTTGATGTAACTCTAAGTCATAATGAGCTACTGGGGCCATAATAATTCTGAGAGAATCTTTCTTTTACACGGAAGAAAAAGTCTCTTTGTAATCTATGCCATCCTTTTGAGTAAAACCTTTGGCTACAAGTCTAGCTTTATATCACTCAATATTGTCATGCCAGTCATGTTTGGTCTTAAAGACCCATTTACACTCAACTGTTTTGTGTCCTTTCGACAAATGAGTGAGTTCCCAGACTTGATTATCTGCCATTGATTTTAACTCATCCTTCATGGCATTAATCCATTTATCAAAATTATTACTCGTAATGGCTTGTGAATAGGAAACTGGGTCTTTCATTATCCCTATGTCAAAATCAGATTCTTGTAGATAAACAACATAATCATCATAAATAGCACTTCATTTTTCTCATTGAAATCTTCTTAATGCTGGTTCCTGTGTTTGTTCCACAATTTCTTCATTTGCATTGATTTCATTAGGGGTTTGTGGCTGATGTGGTGGTTGCTCTTCATCATTTATTGATTCATCGATAATTGGAGCCACAGGTGGTCCTTCAACATTTAACGATTCAACGATGGAAGAATTCACCTTGTCTGCTTGTTTTTTAGGTAATGGGATTGTTACCCTAATTTCGTGAATAGACTTATCCTCCACAAATGTACTCCCACTAATCACGCCATCGTCAATGAATTTTACATTTCCAGTTTCCACAATTCGCAGCTTATGATTAGGAAAGTAAATTATATACACTTTGGATTTTTCAGGAAAACCAATGAAATACCCACTTATGGTTTTTAAATCCAATTTGTTTGCTTGAGGGTTATAGACCTTCGCTTCAACTAGACATCCCCAAACTTACAGGTGTTTTAAACTAGGTTTCCAGCCTTTCCACAGCTTAAAAGGGGTCTTTGAAACTACTTTACTAATATATATAGTCATGCGAAGAGCATATGTCCATAACGTAATGGGCAAATTAGCATGACTCATCATGCTTCTAACCATTTCTAAAATCGTGCGATTTCGCCTTTCAGCTACACCATTCTACCAAGGAGAATTTGGCATTGTGTATTGAGCTACAATTCCAAGTTGTTAGGAGTCCGCAAAAGGACCGTGATGTTGTCTGTTTTCCATACCGCCATAAAATTCTCCACCTCTATCAGACCTTATGATTTTTACTTTTCTCTCTAATTACCTCTCAACCTCGGTTATAAATACTTGCACAGCATTCACAGCTTGAGATTTGTAATGCAATAGATAGAGATAACAGAAACGTGAATAATCATCAATAAAGGTGATGAAGTTGTTTTCTCCCCCAAATGTTAGAACATCAAAAGGTCCACAAATATCTGTATGTATTATTTCAAGAAGCTAAGAACTCCTTGTGGCTCATTTCTTTGTGTGTTTTGTTGCTTTGCCTTTAATACAATCCACACAACTATGATAATTAGTAAAATCTAGGTTCGGTAAAACATTATCTTTTACTAATCTTTGAAGTCGCTTACAGGATATATGTCCCAACTTCTGATGCCACAAGAATGAAGAGTCCTTTTTCATTACATGATGTACAGTTCCTTGATTATGATGCAGGGTCAAATGAGTTTCAGATAAGGATGGAGAAGACAAAGTAAATTTGTGAAGACTATCCACAAGAATTCTAGAACCAACATTAATAGAATTCTTATATAAATTGAAACTTCTACTGCCAAAATCAAACATAAATCCCTGTAAATCATGTTTAGAAAGTGAAACTAAGTTGCGGGAAATTGATGGAACATGAAGAGTTTGAAATAAATCTAAATAATAACCTTTTTCAAGAACAGTCTGATATGTTCCAATAGCTTCGACAGGAGCTTTATTGTCATTCTCTACAGATAAGAAGTTTTCAGTTGGGTTTATGATTTGGGTCATAAGGTATCCCTACATCGAATTAGAAACATGAACATTAGCACCTGAATCCAACCACCATGTATTTGAAGGCACATAAGAGAAGTTTGATTCTGAAAAACTTACGAATCCCAAGGGATTACCTTTACTTTTGAAACAATTACGACGTTTCTCACAATTATTCTGGAAATGACCAGATTTCCTACAGAAACGACAAATTTCTTATTTCTTTGCCTTGACTTGAACAGGTTGGACTTTATCATCCATTTTGGGTGATGCTCTTTTCTGGCCTTTTCTAGTCCTAAACTTATGATTTGCTCCTTGAGTAGTGAGATGTGCAACATTAGTATCTTGTTGAGTCAGCCTTGCTTCATCATCAGCTAACATGTTAGATAGTTCATTCATTGCCCACTTTTCCTTAATAGAGCTGTAATTCACTTGAAAAGGGGCATACTGTGAAGGAAGAAAATTTAGGATAAACTGAACAAGAAAATTCTCATCCACTTTCATTACCAAATTCTGAAGTTTAGCTGCAAGGTTTTGCATCTCAATAATATGATTGTGCCTTGACCGTGCACTATCAAACTTCATAGTAGTGACTTCTGACATTAATTTCCCTACAAGGGACTTATCTGCGATCTTAAAAGTTACAATGAATTCCATGAATTCCCTAGCCAATTTCGTTTCAGGAAGAGAGGTCTTGATGTTTGCAGCAATCGTCATTCGCATGAACATAAGGCTCAATCTGTTACTTTTCTCCCACAGTTTATGGAGATCTTTATCCTCTTTGGTACTTTTCGCGGTTAATGCAGGAGGTTTTTCAGTTTGGAGTGCAAGATCGAGATCAAGAACACCCAAAGTGAATTCAACATTCTCACGTCATTCTGAGAATGTTGGTACCATTAAGGGAGGGTACAGATGAAGCATGTGAGTGCAAATTAATGAGAACATGAGCTGAAGTATAATAGAGATATACAAGAATTGAAAATTGTCTAAACATACATAAATAAGATTCTCCTGTGGGTAGAACTTTCATTAAAATAATCATGTTTATAAAGAGTCAAAATTTTAATTTAATCATGTGTACAAGAACAAGATAAATATCTGTGGATATTTTACTTTTCTAAAACACATAAAACTTAATGTTGTTCAAATATGTGGATCAGAATCACCTGTAAGTGATTACTGCTCTAATATGTATGTACAGCCTTAAAAACTCATATCAATAAGTAAACATGATTATTAAATAACATTAATGTCATAATTTATTATCACTGTGGTGATAACAAGGTTTTTATACATATCAAAATAGCTTAATTGCGGAATACATAAAACCTAACAGAATAATAATTTTTTAATAATAATAATAGCATAATGATTCAATACAGAAGGATTATTATTTCTTTAAACAAGTTAGTAGATGGTGAGCGAGCGGGCACCACTCCGGATGCTATGTAACATTAATAATAGTATTTAACATTAATAATAGTATGTCTTAACGAAACAT
Organism: Platycodon grandiflorus; assembly: GCA_016624345.1. Classification (NCBI taxonomy): domain Eukaryota; kingdom Viridiplantae; phylum Streptophyta; class Magnoliopsida; order Asterales; family Campanulaceae; genus Platycodon; species Platycodon grandiflorus. The sequence continues at coordinate 27,814 of JACONP010000061.1, forward strand.
AACGATATATCTTAACGAAACATAACAATATGTCTTTACGAATCATAACGATATGTCTTAACGTATCATAACGATATGCCTTAATGTACCGAAATATAACGATATATCTTAACGACTCGTAACGATATGTCTTAACGAATCATAACAATATGTCTTAACAGAACATAACAAAACATAACGATATGTCCTAACAAAACATAACGATATGTCTTAACAAATCATAACAATATGTCTTAACATAAAATAACATATCGACGAATCATAACGATATGTCTTAACGAATCAAAATGATGTCTTAAAGAATCATAACGATATGTCTTAACGTATCTAAAATGTCTATTAAACTACTATTGCTTAAACATAACAAGAAATACAATATAGACGTTTAAACGATGAACGTTTAGCGAAAATAATCGTTTAAACGGCTATTTAAAAATCTAAAAGTGTCGATTAAACTATGATTACTACATGAAATACAATATAGACGTTTAAACGATGAACGTTTAGTGAAAATAATTGTTTAAATGGCTATTTGAAATTCTAAAGTGTCGATTAAACTATTATTTTCTTAAGCATAACAAGAAATACAATATAGACATTTAAACGATGAACGTTTAGTGAAAATAATCGTTTAAACGGCTATCTGAAAATCTAAAGTATCAATTAAACTATGATTACTACATGAAATACAATATAGATGTTTAAACGATGAACGTTTAGTGAAAATAATTGTTTAAACGGCTATCTAAAAATCTAAAGTGTCGATTAAACAATTATTACTTAAACATAACATGAAATACAATATAAACGTTTAAACGATGAATGTTTAGTGAAAATAATCGTTTAAACTCTAGTTGTTTAGATAAATATAAACGACTGATTTTACTTTCATTAAACGAACTATGACAAAACATAAATAAGTTATTTCTATAACAAAATTAACTGTCTTTTCGTATCATATGTAAGCACATAGATAAAATATGAATTTACAATACATAGACACAACAAACTGGAATTAAATATTGAAATGTAAATTTAAATAATACATAGACACAACAAACTATAATTAATTATTGAAAATCCTGGATGTTAAATTCAATACACTGAAATCTTGACTAAAATTCAAACACAATACAACAGTTACTAAATTTGTGATTGACTATCGCTCATAGGTGTTTGATCACGACACGACGCCTGTTGGCCCTACTTGTCGACACCCCTGCATTTTGTCTCGATGGAAACTCTCCAATTTATGGTATTCTCGTTGTTCTACGACGTCCACCTCGTTGTCGAACTAAAGGTGGCAAGATAGTCATTTCCTTAATATTGTCTGGAATGTCTCATTCATCTTCATTTGGCACCGGGAAGATTGTACAGGCATATGCTGCTCTCCAACAGTCAGCGGTATAAAATGTTGAGCATATCGGGTACACTGAAAAACTTCTCTGTTTTGCCATTATTACTATTGCATGCTCGCATGGGATGTGGTCCAATTGAATTTTTTGCAAGTGCAAGTACTCCCATCAAAATTAACAATGAAATTCTTAGTACCGCTCCTCACTACATAGTTTTACGCATCATTGGGTTTAGTCGTGAACTTCTTTGACACTTCATGAGACTTGCGTAATTTTTCTTCCATAGCTAGGGTTAATTTGGTTCTACAACTTTGTGCTACCTCACGCCTCTCACAAAACCAAGCCTACAACTTTTTCCCGATACTCTCAAACATTGCAAGTATAGGAGTTTGTCGGGCTCTCCTAAACACTGAGTTCAAAGACTCTACATTGTTTGATGTCATGATATTGTAACGGACTCCTTTGAAATATGATCGGGCCCAAGTTTTAAAAAAAAATTCATTAAGATACTTCCAACCCTTCTCGTCAGTTTTCTCAATTTGGGACATATGCTTGTGAAACTCATCTGTGGTATAAGCCTTCGCCACTCTCTTAAAAAGTGAGATAGTCATAGCCTTTCGAGTTACAATCCTTAAGTTCCCTTTTATATGATAGATACAATGTGCATGATGTGCATTTTGAAAAATAGTTTCGACGACACTGATAAGACTCTTATGTCTGTCAAATATCACAACAAGGCCTTCATCGTCACTTGTTACTTTTTTCAACTTCGTAAAAAACCAAAGCCACGAAGCATCATTCTCAGAATCAACAATGGCCCACGCAAGACGATATATCTGCATATTTCTATCCTGGCAAGTAGCGATAATCACCGTTCCTTTATATCTTTCAGTAAGGAATGTTTCATCCACAATAACTATTGTACGCATTGCAGCGTGAAATCCAAGAATGCAAGGACCATAAGCCAAAAAGAAGTACTTGAGGTGATTTTCAATCTCACGCTCTAAAAAGTAGACATTTCCTGGCCACTGTCAAGTTATAGGCATATGTAGCCAACTTAGTATAACTATCCTCAGTGAACCCTTTATATGTGTTGCAGCACTCTACACCCTTTTGATAACTTAGTTGCACCCCAAAGTCTCGACGAACGTCATTCATGACGCCTCTGCATCTATAGGTAGTGTTGCGGTCCTCGAACCTTGGCGAGATATGTTTTCCAATGAGCCACGACGTTGCTTGTCTATAATCACGGTGGACATATTTAGAGTACAAGTATGTTCAATTGTATATTTTCAAATCTGAAAATAATCACATTATGAGTACTTTGTTGCTCACAAATGTCATTTGCAATTATCATCGACACACATAACCGTGTACACACTCTTATTCAATGTTTTTGTTTTAAATTGGAAGTTGTATTGCAATGTGATCATGTATACGCCTTCCTAAAGCTCTTCTTGTTATTGAATACTTGATCAACCTTCAAATCAAAATATATGGGTAACACTCTCATGATACTTCCAACTGAAGAAATAAGATTCTCATTTGTGAAGTTATTGTCTTGACTAAAATCATATCTTGGCAGTGTAATACAAGCATTCCCGTTACCAAATGTAGATTCTAATTACCTCCAACCCAACTCAATTATTTTCTTTTTGATCCATGTCACCACCACCAACTCCATTATTTTCTTTCGGTTCCGCTTTCACCACCACCAACTCCATTATTTTCTTCCGGGCCCGTGTCACCACCACCAACTCCACTATTTTCTTCCTGCTGCCGCGTCAGCACCACTAACTCCATTATTTTCTTCCGGTTCCACATCAGCACCACCAACTCCATTATTTTCTTCTGATTTCGCGTCAGCACCACCCACACCATTATTTTCTTCTGGTTGCATACCAACACAACCTCCATCATTTACTTCACGTAGCATGTCATAACCAAATCCATTATTTTCTTGGCTCACAATGGTTACACAAAGGGGAGCATAATACCCTTGTTTATTGAGATTGAAGTACCATTGGAATTCGGCATTTGAAGTAATCTGGACAGGAACTTGAAAACATTGCACCATTCCTAGACTAAAAAAAACTATCTCCATATCATTAACTTTGCAAACGTTTCGTGTTGTAGCATATAAGCCTTTGTATGAAGTTTCTTTAGTGATTAAAAGACCTATTGCCGTCGGATTGCCACTGAATTTCTAGAACCATACTTTGTTTTTATCTTCAACAAAATGTCCAAAATAACATATACTAGTCCGAAAAGGGAAAGACATACAAATTAAAGAAAAAAAATTGTTAAAAAAATTGTAAAATAAGATTTCAGTTTCATATAATTTAAAAAATAGAAAAACACTGATTTACCCTGCATATGTCGTTTAAACGATATTGATTTAGCCTGAATTTGTCGTTTAAACGTAGAGAATTTTGAATGATCGTGAAGTTTGTTAAAGCAATTCAGGTTGTTTAAACGACAACTATGAACAATTAAGATTATTTAAACGATGACATAAGAGGACGTTTTGATTTGTCGTTGAGTTAGTTAACAGAAATGAGGTTGATTAGACCATTAAAGATTAATTAAGGTTTTAAACAACGATTGTTTATGCCAATTAATGGTTGTTTAAACAATGCGATTATTCTGTTTAAACAGAACTTATAAAGAACATTTAACTACCGTTTGAGGGTAGTTTAAACAACAATTCTTCCTTAGTTTAAATACGTGACCTAGATCAAATTTTTTCTAGTAGGATTTTTAGTAAAATAAGTGCATTGAAATAAATTTACATAATGTAGGGTGAGGCGAAAGAAACTTGAATCAGAAGAAATTACTCACACGCATAGAAGAATGAGTTGTGAACTAATAATGAATGAAATTTTAGAGATTGAAATTTTAGAGAGAGAGAGAGAGAGAGAGAGAGAGAGAGATACAATTTGTTTGTGGAAGGGTCAGCTTAGGCATTTACTATTGAGGCATTGTGAATGGTCAAGAGAAAGAAAAGGGCATTAC
>JACONP010000062.1:0-25784 GCA_016624345.1 Platycodon grandiflorus
AGAATATACCAAATATAATCACACTTAAACACAAATATATAGAAGAGATATTATTTTTTTATACTTTCCAACACATGGGAGATTATTAGAGTAAAGGAGCAAGAAAAAAATATTTTTTTTGAAATTATCCCGGCCAACGACTATTGTGGCCGGCCGTAGTCATCTTCCTTGCCGTAATAAATCGAATAGCTCTAAAGTAGGCTTGAGTGGGAGCTATTAATTAACACTATGTCTATTTTTCTATGAAAATACTAAATTTATATTTATTACTTCAGCAAAAAGTTTATCTCAAAAGTCATACCTTCGGGAGCTATTAACACTGTGTCTATCTCAATAGCAGACTTTTTGAGTGGGAGCTATTACTTCGTTTTAGGTAAATAATCTACTATCTAATTTTAGAATGTTTTACATAAAAATTTTACTTTTAAAAAGTATGTCAACAATCTTCGTAGTTCTTAAATTTTACTACCTTTTATATGTGGTATAAATATATTAACTATGCTCAATTATTTTTATATTTATGATTAATTTTAATAATACTTATATATCCCTTAATTATTAGACTTTTCAAACGTAATTTTTTTTATTGAACGGAGGGAGTATTTATCATGTATCAACATTTAGTTACAATACTATGATGTAAATACTAAAAAAAATATATATATATATATATATGTACGTACACTAGTAAAATGAGCTGAAAATCAACTTTATTATATTCCTGAAAAGAGACTATCATCTTGAATTAAAACCAAGAGAGTAATAAATTGCCATGAGATTATGGAAAATTTATCTTAGAACCACCTTAAAAGTCAAAAGAGATTAAACTAAAAGTAATGAAATTAAAAAGTACTCTAACAAACACACTCTTAGTAATACTCCTTCTTCTAGATAAAGAATTCACTATTTTATTTTGAAATGTTTTACTTAAAGAGTCTCATTTAAAAAATTATGTTTAAAATCTCTATAAACATTTTCACTTTACCCTTCATATATGCTATAAACATTTAGGCTATACTCAAATATTTTTATACTTATAGGGGTGTAAGTAGTTCGGTTTGGTTCGGTTTGAGCCAAAACCGCAAACCGAACCACCCACTAACGGTTCCAAAATTTTCAAACCGAACCGAACCGTTGCAAACTTCAAACCAAACCGATCGGTTCTGTTCGGTTTGGTTCGGTTCTGCAGTTTAGTTATTTAAATATTTAAAAAAAACTTTTTAATTTTTAATTTTTTTTTACCTTTCAAATATATAAAAATATATATTTATATATATATATAAATTATATATAGATATAAAAATATATATATTTATATATATAAATATATATAAATAAAATAATATAAATGGTAGTGGTTCGGTTCGGTTCGGTTTGGCACCAAAAATCGCAAACCGAACCGAACCGCTCGGTTTACAAAATTTTCAAACCTAAACCGAACCGTCCTAACCCTAAACCGAACCGAAATGGCCGATTCGATTCGATTCGGCGGTTCGGGGGTTCGGGCTTACACCCCTACTTATGACCAATTCAAATAGTACTTATATATCATTTAATTATTAGATTTTTCAAACGTGAACTCTTTGGGCGGAACGGACGGAGTACATGACTCTCGTATCCTTTCCTACTCCAAAAAAAAAAAAAGGAAAAAAAATACTAGTAAATTTAATTTAGGCTTAAAAGTGACATTGTCGATCCAATATATATATATATATATATAAAAAGTTGGTGAGAATGCCTCTAAGTGTGCCACCCTATCTAACTTTTGATTCTCATGCATTTGACCTTTTGACTTCCCATTTGATGTCATTAACTAATAGTTTTAGCTAAGTACTATAGGTATAATATTGTGGTTTATAACATTCTTCAAATATATTAGTAAAAGAACTTTAGATATTGGTAAAGAAAAGCTAGGAAAACAAAACAAAATGATGTTGTCAATGTAACTAGAACCTAAAATCTTTTTAAATATGAACACTCACCTTAGATCAACTCAACCATTTATATTTTATGTATTTATTTAGAAAACTACATATATTATAGTTAAGTGGGTCACGTGACCCATGTACTACATTATTCACTTATTTTGATTAATATTTTTGTGAAATATCAAAATATGCAATATCCAATATGTTATAAATTTTTTCACTTATACGTATGATTTTTTGGGTCATATAAAAATTGAACAAGATGTTGGTTCATGACTAAAGATATTTATTTATTTATTTAAAATAATGTCTATAGACAGTGTAGTATTAATTATCATATGAATATCGTGTTTATGACTAATTAGTGTTAAGTTTCTCTCTCAGACTTATTCTTATATCAAGATATATCAGTTATATAAATATTTTTCTAAAACATACATACTACAAACAAATTCACATGCGATCTTATTCTTCTATAAAGATATATTAGTTATATAAATATTTTTTTAAGGCATAATTAGACATTAAGTCAATAAACATCTATATTCAATAATGATAATTTTTTTAAAAATATTTCTAAAATGTATCAATTTATCTCAAAATCAAATAAAACTCATGCAAAGTACGGGCTCAATAACTAGTAAGAAAGAAAAAGAAAGAGAACAAAAATGGTGGGTCTTTATGAAATGAGTCTTCATTTCGTAACTTCTTGTAAATGTATTTTTGACAAGTTTAGGAAAAAATGGTTAAATTAAACTTGTTTTAGATAGTCAAAATATAACTCGCCAAAACGGATAGAATTGGGCATGTTTGGCATTGTGGTTTAATGACTTGATTTTTAAAATTTTGAGTTTTTGTTTGTAATAATTGAAGAAAAGTAAGAGAAAGCTTATAATACCAAAGAAAAAAGAATCGTAAACCAAGTCGATCATTAAACCACGCAAGGAGAGCGGACCGAGTAAATTTTTTGTTTTTCTTTTTGCCTTAACTCTACGTTCTTCATTGGTTCGTTCTTGACAAGTCAGTGGCTTGGTTTTATGGTTATGAATTTTCTCTGTGTTTGATCTTTTAACTTTCTTTTTATCCCTCTCTTACTATTTTTAATCATTATAAAAAGAAATTCAAAACCTTAAGATCATGTCACTAATTCACTATGTGAAACACGCACTCTATAAACAATCTTTACTTTAAATTTGTTTTGCGAGTCCCTTATCAAAAAATTGCCGCCTCTACCGCCTACTAGAGTTATTTAAGCGTCTTGAATAAGGGCAAGTCCAACAAGGGAGGTCAAATACAAATTTTGATACCTATTGAAATTTCAAGTATTTTCAATAGTAAAAATAAATGATACCAAAATTTGTATTAGTCCTAAGAGAGGTAACAAAATTGCTACCACGTAAAAAATTTCACTAAATTTTGAATTTGATCCCTATGAACAAGGACTACCATTGAACTTGTCCTAACAGAATTAATGAAAAGTTGCTTAGCATACTAACACATTACTCTCTCAGTTTCAAAATAAGTGTCATTTATTGATTTTACACGAGCTTTTAAAAAAGAATTGACTCTATTCAACTTTCGTTTAGTGCCCTCAAAATATCCTTCAAATTAGTCGTGTCAAATCAATGGGTTTGTCTTTTTTTTTTCCTCATAATTAATAAACGTATTATAGATAATTTGCTTGAAATATTTTTCTTAAAAAAAACACTTATTTCAAAACGTTCCAAAATGAAATATAGAACATTTATGTTGACAACTAGCATATCGCGGAGTAGAGGTGCGCTCAATAGAGACTATGGGGAAGTGGTTTGATGGACTCCTCCGAGTATAGGATGGGTTAAAGTTAATGTTGATGGGGCTTTGAGAAATAAAAATGATGCTTGTGCTGGTGTGATTTGAGATTATCTAGGTATGTGGAAAGAAGGGTTCGGCCTTCACCTGGGGGATGCTTCAATTCGAACGGCAGAATTATGGGCTATTTGGAGGGGGCTTGAATGTAGGAGAAATTTTTTAAAAACTTTTTAAACTTTTTCTTTCAAGTATTTTTTTTAACACTAAAAGGCATTTTGAAAATTTTCTTCCTAAAATACCCTCAACAACATCGTTGCTTGATTTGAGATTCAAATTGATGTATAAATGATTTCATATTGTTAATATAGTCTTTCCTCATGTTTGGGTATCGATTTTCATGCATAAAACAATTTGATCAAATTTAAATATTTTGAGTTCATCCAATTTTCTTTGTTCTTAGCTGTTTTGGCCACTTAAATCTCTTTTAAACTTGAATTTGTTTAAAATCAATCTCATATTATTATCCTAATTTAGTACTATATTTGTGCACAATTTTTCTACAAAAACACTATTTTGAGCTTCAAATCAAGCTTGGCGGTGTGCTGTCCAAAGCGAAGGAAGATGTTCTTGGGTGATTTAATTAATCGCGTTATCTTTGGGCAGCATAGCGGGTTCAATTGATGTATAAATGAAAATCAAGTTCACTAAAGAAATTGTTGCATCGCGATTGCAAAAGTGGTGCATCCGATGCAAAAGTGGTGCATCGCGATTCAAAGTAGTGCGTGCGATGCGGTTGCTCAATCCGCGATGCTTTGGTTCCCTAAAGCTGCTGCGATGATCGCGATGCACCAATTGTTGCATCGCGATGCCCAATTTGGTGTATCGCGATGCAAGTAGTGCATCAGCGATGCAGTTGCTTCATCCGATGCTTTGGTTCCTTAAAGCGCTGCTGCGATGATCGCGATTCACCAATTGTTGCATCGCGATGCTTTGGTGCATCGCGATGCAAAATGGTGCATCGCGATGCCAAAATGGTGCGTCAGCGTTGCCAAAGTAGTGCATCGCGATGCCTTGGTTCTTGGCCGGCGTGTTTTCTTTCATTAATGGCATAATCGTCTTAGCGAAAAACTTTTTAGGTTTTAAAAAGATGAGTGGACTGGAGCGATTACAAATGTTTGAAAAGGGACCGGCTTGTAATTCACCATTGAATGTAATGTTGGTTTTGTTTAAGGGCTTCGGCCCTCCATTAAATAAATAAATAAAATAGTTCTCTTTTGTGTACATTTACTTTACAGTAAATTGCTGGTCGGTCCACCTTTTGAAACTTTTTTTCTCTCCAATCCACACTTGTTTTAAATCGCTAAAAGGCATTTTGAGAATTTTCTTCGTAAAATGCCCTCAATAACATCGTTGCTTCAGATTTGAGGTTCGAATTGATGTATAAATGATTTCATGTTGTTAATATAGTTTTCCCTCATATTTGGGTATTAATTTCCATGCATTGAACACAAATTTAATCACAATTTGATCAAATTTAAAAATTTTGAGTTCATCCCGTTTTTCTTTGTTCTTGGGCTGTTTTTTCTTTGTTTTTTCATAACTTGCCTAACCGGCGAGCCCCTCAAACTAATTGCTTTGAGATTTACCTAACTTTTTATTTCTTTTAGGGCAAACTCCGCAATTGGTTCTGTACTGTTAGCCCTTTTGCGATTGGTCCTTTAGTGACCTAAATGGTCCCTGTACTAAACCATTTTTGGGATTGGTCCCTCGGTCCAATTTCATTCGTTTTTTGTCGTTAAATTTGAACACATGCGTCACACGTGTTTTTCCCCAACGGTAATAAAGTCATTTCCAATTAACAAGTACAAGAACCATTTGTGAAGTCGTATTAGACAAATTATGAAATAATTATAATTGTAGAATAATTAAAATTAATACTCCATATTTGTATAAATTATTTCATAAGTAATATTAGTTATTTAGACAATTTAAATTAGGGTTAATTACACCCTTAGTCCCTCGACTACAAACTATTTCACCATTAGTCCCTTAACAAATTTTTTTTTAATTTTAGTCCCACAAGTTTAAAATTATCACGCCGACAGTCCTTTTAATGGATGCCGTTAGTAAATTTCCGTTAAATGACCCATGTGCCTCCCACGTGCATTTGAGTAAGGATGAAAATGGAATTTAGTTTTTTGGTTCATTGGAACTTTTTTTTTTTTAGCATACAATTTCTAGCCGTACATAGAACTCTTATGAAATTGTATGGTGAAATTAAAATTGCATTTATGAAATTGATTTTGGTGAGATTTGAATGGTGGGGGTATGGTGACGGAGAATGAAGGTTGTGGTGGAGAATGGAAGCAAAGGTGTTGAAGTGGTAGAGGATGGGGGTGGAGGGTTGTGACGATGGTGAAGTTCATCTTTTTTTAAGTAATATTCCTATGTTAATTTAATTTGCTTCTAAAAAACATCCTTATTAATTTAACATTGTCCAAAATACTCTGGTCGCCTTCTTTTTCATCAGCGAGCTCATCGCCGGTCAACCCTACTCTGTCCAACAGTCTTCGCCTCCACTACGTCGGCCAACCACGTCCCTTCCTCCATCACAGCAACCCAACGCCGGCCAATTGTCTCTTCTCCAGCGATCTCTGTTCTCTCTTAGATGTATCAGCAGCAACAACTCACCAGCTCCTCCTCCGCAAACCAAGCCGCCATCTCCCTCTCTTCTCTGGTGACCTCGCACCAGTTTCTCCTTCGTGTACCAAGCCGCCATCTCCCTCTCTTCTCCGAATACCCAAAGACATTGGTTTTTGAAAAACTTTGTGCAGAAAACTTTAGCCCTGGAAATGACCATTTTGCCTTGCATGTGTATGATCACGTGTAACTTAACATGGCTTTACAAATGGCAGATGACGGGAGGGTGCAAAATGGGACAAATGGCAACGTTAGGCAAAGTGATTTGGTGAATATTTTGGGGGTTTTTTTTTTCTGTTTTTCGTATTTTGGCCTTTAACATTCTAGTGACTTTTCTCCAAAAGAAAAAGAAAAAAAATAAATAAAAATTTGATCATAATAATATAAGTGATATTTTCATTGTTTAAAAGAAATGAGTAAAGATTTATTTAAAAAATAATGCACTAACATCATGCATAAAATATTGTACATTAGTTTAGTGTACAAAACTTTAATGTAGTATATGCATCAAGTAAATGGTCCCAGTACTATTTTTTAAAAATTGACTATTTTACCCTCGGGCAAAAACACGTGAGAGACACGTGTACGTATTTAACAGCAAAAAACTAACGAAATTAGACGGAAGGACCAATTGCAAAAAAACGAAAAGTACGAGGATTTAAATTTTTTTTTTTAATTTCAGTATAGGGACCAATTGCCAAAAACTCAAAAAGTATAGGGACCGTTTGTAAAGTTTGCCCTTTCTTTAATTCCGAAAGTGGAAGTTCCAAAGTCCGTTTTGACTGGTAAGTCTTTGTATCGTGCCTTATAAAATCTTAACGAAGGTCCTGGTTAATCGGATTAGGCCCTATCTCAAGTCAATGGTTAGCCATTTTCAAAGCAATTTTCCTTATGGAAGAAGAACTATTGATGATGTGATCATTACGCAAGAGATTGTTAATTATTATTTTTTTTTAATTTGAGTAAAGATTAAAAAAAGGGGGGGGGGAATGGTTGTTAAAATTAAATTAGAGAAAGCATATGATAAAATTGACTAGAATTTTCTTAAACAAACCTTGAACGATTTTAATCTGCCTAATAACTGGGTCAATATTATTACGAGTTGTGTTATGGGTGCTCATTTGTCCATATTGTGTAATGGTAGGAAACTCCCTAATTTCTAACCAAGGAGGCCTAAGGCAAGGGGACCCCCCCTCTCCTTATCTCTTTGTGCTTTGCATGGAAAAAATTATAATATAATAATCTTAAACTCTATATTTTAAACTTAATGATTATCACAATAGTATATAAATAATCTTAAGTAAAATACTTAAAGACATGCTGTTTGATTCTTGTAAGTAGCTGTAGATATGAAATCTGCAGTATTATAGCTAAAGAAGACGGAATATGATTTCTCCCTTTTGGCCAAAAATATTTATGAGTTGATTTTCGTAATTAGATGAATATGATGAGTATTGCATCTCTTTATATAAGCAAAGGGAGGACCGACCATCAAGGTAGAGTTTAATTAAAAAACTAATCCTTTTACAAACCAAATATAATATAATTTAGTAATCCTAAATTAACCTTGATTCTCATAATATTTCCAAGGCATAATTAACTCAAAAATGGCACCAACAAAAAAAAATTAAGGTCAAATTTATTGAAATCTTGAGTTCATCATCAGCAATGACTTGGGAGTTTACATTGGTTTACCTTTAATTCACAAGTAAGTGTTTCACGGTCATTTTAAATTCATCCAGGATAAGGTTCAGAAAAAATTGTCCAATTGGAAGGCCAAAACTCTTTCTATAGCTGGAAGACACACTTTAGTCAAATCTGTTACTTCAGCTATTTCTAGTCATGTGATGCAAATGGTTAATCTCCTGGTGGGAAACTCTGATAGACTTGATAAATTAAATAGAGACTTTCTATGGGGTAGCACTGAGACGTCTTGAAAGATCCACCTGATTATGTGGGATTCGGTTTGCATGGATAAGTCCTATGGGGGTCTCGGTATTCGTAAGGCTTTCTTGAACAATATGCCCTTCATTACCAAGCTTGGTTGGCAAATAGCTAGTAATGAAGACCATTTGTTGTTGAAGGTCTTCAAAGCTAAATATGTTGTAGGGAGTGAAAAAAGCCTCATAATTCCTTTTATCGTTTGGAGGGGAATTTGGAATTCTAGTGAGCGGATCCACAAAGGCACCAAAAGGAATGTAGGGGACGGATCCAATATAAAAATTTGGAAAGATTGGTGGTGCGGTAATGGCGACATTAATCCTAATATTCATTGAATGTTTTTATGAAAGTTTAAGATATCATTGTCGACAAAAGGTTAGACACTTCTTAAATCTTCCACTTGGTGTCGATTGATAGCATTCAACATAGACACATCCATCCCACTGATACCCCTAGCTCCGATAGCTGGGTTTCTCTAGTAATGGGAAGTTTACAATGAAAAGTGCTTACAAATTGATCGTTGGGTGACAATAATGGGGGATGGAACTGGATTTAGAAATCAAATATACGTTCAAATTGATTCATTTCATTTGGCTCATTTTGCATGATAAAATTATGTCTAATAAGTTGTGATGAGGCATAATCGTCCGGGTTTACCCGATCGACGAGTACCTCACAGGGGTCTCCCCGCACCAGGCTGCGGTTTTTGCTCTCCCTCACATCAAACCGATCTTGCAAACTAAGTTTCAACCCTTGACCTCCGTGATATAGTCTTTGGGCAAGGGATGTTAGTAGGTGAGGTAGGGGTCGACCCTCACACGCTGTTCCACGCGGCCGTGGTTTTTCGCTTCCTCACATCCCGAATCTGGCACTGCTTGGATTCACCTACAGCTCTCACCAAGATTCGAACCCTGGCCTCCAGGAAAGCACCAAGGTCTCTGGGACATGGGTACCCTCACCTCACAGTATCTTGTATTAATTGTGTGAGAATCTCTCGCATCAACAAAAGATTTTTATGATGTCTATCTTGTGTTCTTGTTTCTTCGCGATCCGGACGAGGTTCCACTTAGGAACTCAGGCGCGGGTCGCGACACCCATCATATCCGTTGTGCAAGTGGTTTATATAGTGCTATGATGGAACTACTACGTTATGATTTTCGGGCTATGATATAGTGCTATGTAGCTCACTCTTGATTTGCACATGAATTGCACGTGATAAAAATTCCTATTTCCCCTTTTAGTTATTAATCATACAGGTTGAGGTACCACTTTCAATTATTTTTAATTCTCTTTTTTGGCATTAACAATCAGAATACTTGGAAGACTGCGTGATCTGTTTCGAGACTCCCGTTGTTGGAGAAAGTATTAGGAGCTTTCCATGAGAACACAAATTCCATCAAATGGTATGAATTCTAACATGATTTCATTTTTATATTTTAAAAAGTTTAAGCATATTAACTAATTCTATATATATGACTTCTTGCAGTGTGTTGATGAATTGAATGGTTGCTATGAAACCCATCATCTCCGTTGTGCCGGTGGTTGATATAGTGTTATGATGGAACTACTACGTTTTGATTTCATACTATGATGTAGTGTTATGTAGCTCCTTCATGATTTGTAGACGAAAAGCACATGAATTGCACAAGATATAGTGTTGTGTAGCTCTATCATGATTTGCACATGAAATGCACATGAATTGCACATGATAAAAATTCATATTTCGTCTTTTAGTTAGGATTAGTATACAATTTGGTCCCTGAACTTGTAACATTTTCCTGATTAGGTTCCAGATGTATGATATTTCCTATTGTGGCACTTAAACTAAACATTTGAGCTTACAGTTAGTCCCTCATCCGACGACAGTTAAAAAAAACGTTAAGTTTTAACTCCAAAGTCCAAACTACCTTTATTCCTTGATGACTGGATCCACGTGGACAATAGTGAGAGGGAATTTTTTTTTATTTCTCTTATAATAGTCTTCTCTCTCCTCTCTCTTATCTCCTCTCTTCTCTTCTCTCTTTTCTCTCTCTCTCTCTTTCACTTACTTGGCGGCGGAGGAACAATGTTGCAAGATGCCGGAGCAACTGTTACTGTAATGGCCGGCGCGTGGTCTTGTCTCTATTTTCAATAATCTCACCCATCGAAATATCATTGAACAGGTCTTTCTTTATGCTTCATCTTTAGATGGCTGCTTCATCTTCAGGAATTATTTTACACCTAAGTCAGCTCAACTTAACTCGTCGCAGGCATCAATCCCTCCGTCCAACGAGCTTCGTCGCTGATTTGTCGAAAAACACAAACCAAACCTTACACACAGTGTTGTTTGAACACACCCAATATCAAAAGGTAACTCTTCCTTTTCTCGTATCGGTAACAGTGGAAGAACAACGGTCAGGCTATGAGCTAGCCTGATCAAATATAACACAACGGCCTAGAACTTGGCCCAAATTCTGTAAAACGACAGAAGGTAATCCCTTTCGTTCGTTATTTTATTTATCCGTTTCAATATGTAAATACGTTGGATAATTTGCAAATGTGCATATATTTATTTCGGTACATTTGATATGTAAATAAATATAGCATTTTTATTAAATAAAAATATCAAAATGTCTGTTCTTATTTATATATAATTGATATTATGAAATATATATATATATATATATATATACTTTAAACTAAAATATTCATTTTAGTTATTTCCATTAAATATAAGTAT
This sequence comes from Platycodon grandiflorus, assembly GCA_016624345.1. NCBI lineage: Eukaryota > Viridiplantae > Streptophyta > Magnoliopsida > Asterales > Campanulaceae > Platycodon > Platycodon grandiflorus. The sequence goes on from JACONP010000062.1 coordinate 11,080, forward strand.
ATATTATATTTATTTAGTTTCTTTTGTAAATAATAAAGCATGTATACATTTTATAACGTAAATGGAGATATAAATCTCCGCGATACGTTTTCTTCAGTCACATAGAATAATAAACCCGTAGCATATAAACTCGAGCATGCAATCATAGAAAGATTGTTACCAATAGCCTTTGTTCTGATACCAACTGATGTGATTCCCAACGAGACCCACAAGTTATAACGAACTTGGAACCACGCTTTCAGAATAACCTCGCGGAAACTTACGTCTAGGACTTGAATAACAATCAAAAGGATGATCGCAACCCTTAGTTTCGTAATGAACTAAGAACCTTGATCGATTCGAAACCCTTAATTATGGATTATTAAGAACCACGAATTAGAAAGTAACACAAACTTAATCCAAAGTTTGCAAGACGCTATCAAAACTATGTTTGTCAAGAAAGAGTTTTAAACTCACACTTTTATTAATTTAAAATTTTGCCTTTTTACAATGTAAGAATGGCACCTTTATATAGGCTTTAGAAAGACAAAACTAATCTAACTAGGACACCTTAAGCTACTAAAATACTAATAAAACACTTGATAAATCCTTATTAGAATCCTAGTTAAAAATAAAACTAAAACACTCATTAAATTCAAGGGATAAAACATGGAGCAACTAAGATTGTAACACATGCATAGGCCGGCCTCCCTTGGTTTCTAGAAGACCATTCAAGGCTGAAATTCTTCACCCAAGTTTCAGCTTGGAATCTCCTTGGTCAATCACATGGTTTTGGATAGTTTAAGACCTCTAAAACTCTTCCACACAGTTTGAACAGATTTGGGAGCAATGGGAACTCCTTTACACGGTTAAAAACACTTTCCAAGGTTTGACAAAAGCCTCCACACGTTTTTGACAAAGTCCACACGTTTTGACAACTCGCATTCACACTTAGTACACGGTTTTGACTCTAAGAAGGACTCCACAATGCACGACTTTCCTTGGAAGCTTATTCCTTCTAGAAAACACATTTTTTGAAAACTCCCAATTGCCTTGGACATTGGAACACGTTTTGGACAGCTTATACACATTTTTGGACAGCTTGCACCTTCTAGAATACATGGAAACTCCTTGAAAAAGTCTCCCACGATTTTGGACAGCCTTGGGGCTTCTTGGGCTTGAATTATATACCAATTTGTTGTTTTATATACCAATTTGCCCCCCCCCTATTGTCTTCCATGCTTGGGATTGATTGGACTTTCAAAACAAGGCTTGAGGCTTCATTTATTCTTTTAATCCTTGGCCTTGTAATTGGACCATATTTTATCTTCAATGGATCCTTGATGCTTAGTGGTCCTCCATCACTACTTGTCATCATAGAGAACTAAGTACTATCAGATGCCAGGGTACCTCATAGACAGCAGATTAACAAACCATAACTCAAAAAGTTCAGTGAATTTTGAAGGAGTAAACCAAAACAAAACATCTGAAGTTCCATATAATCAAGGTTTACCATCTAAAGTATACCAAATATATTTGTCCTAAACCCAGAATTTTTGGTAGCAACTCATAATAACTCACGAAAGACTAAACCGAGTAAGCGGAATAACATAACATGAACAATCAAGTGCTAGAGGGCAAATTTGAAAAGGTTGACTCATGGCCCTTGTCACACAAACAAGAGCTGTTCCAAGCAGTGGCACTCAAGTGCTCAAGTCAAATCTGACCAAATAACATCTATCAATAGGCTATTGTATAGCTTCCCATCCCACCCACCCCCCAAACCCCTGGGGACCCAAGAAAAGATAACAACCTAAAGCAAAGGTGAATTCACCAGCTATTCAAGACTTCCTGTTCATTGAGGCCAGCCGTGAGCATCTTCGCAAGATACATTCTACAGAAGCAGACCCCAGAAATCACCCAAATACCGCTTTCTAAGGATTTACGATCAACTAAGTAGCGCCAAGACATGACGGTAGTCATTCTAAGAAAGTTCAAAAAGACTCAGCCTAATATCTATTAGATTGACCAACAAAGACTGAGGCTGGGACATTCTGACATTAATTTAAAGTTTGAACATTATGATAATAGCTATTGTAAAAACATCTAACAAGGTTCATGCCTATGCTATGTCGACTGCAAATTGTGCAAGTCAAGTAATTTTCTTCACCGACGCAATATTGAATGGCTGCTTAGAAACCCATCATATCCGTTGTGCAGGTGGTTTATATAGTGCTATGATGGAACTACTACGTTATGATTTCTAGGCTATGATATAGTGCTATGTAGCTCCATCATGATTTGCACATGAATTGCACATGATAAAAATTCATATTTCCTCTTTTAGTTAGGATTAATATACAATTTGGTCCCTGAACTTGTAACATTTTCCTGATTAGGTGCTAGATGTATGATATTTCCTATTGTGGCACTTAAACTAAAATTTTGAACTTACAGTTAGTCCCTCATTCGACGGCAGTTAAAAAAAATGTTAAGTTTTAACTCCAAAGACCAAATTACCCTTATTCCTTGATGACTGGATCCACGTGGACAATAGTAGTGAGAGGAAATTTTTTTATTTCTCTTATAATAGTCTTCTCTCTCCTCTCTCTTATCTCCTCTCTTCTCTTCTCTCTTTTATCTCTCTCTCTTTCTCTTACTTGGCGGCGGAGGAACAATGTTGCAGGATGCCGGAGCAACTGTTGCTGTAATTGTCGGGGCGTGGTCTTGTCTCTATTTTCAATAATCTCGCCCATCAAAATATCATTGAACATGTCTTTCTTTATTATTCATCTTCAGATGGCTGCTTCATCTTCAGGAATGGTAAATTTTACACCTAAGTCAGCTCAACTTAACTCGTCACAGGCATCAATCCCTCTGTCCAACGATCTTCGTCGCCGATTTGATCGAAAAACATAAACCAAACCTTTAAAACTCCAAGATTGATGAAGCTTCATGAAATGAACCAGATGATGAACTCCCCCTTCAATTTTACGATTTTGAATCAGATCCTTCTTTTGTTCCTCCCCTCCTTCAACTTCATTTCAAGCTATACCAGGTTCCTGGCTCCAATTCCTGAAGAACTCCTCTTGAGAAGCCCTCAAAGTCTCATACGTAACATAGAGACACTTGTCAGAATTTGCATCGGCCTTACACTTACAAGTAACATTTAATACTTTTGCTTTCTCTCTCTTATTCGTCACCACAAACTTGCATTCACGGATCTTGTTCCGCAGACAAGGCGATACCAGGGGATTAGAGTACTTTTGATATGTCGGTTTCTAGGGTTTTGCGGCAGATTTGATTGCTGGAGACTTGGAGATTTTTGAAACAGGGCTCATAACATTAGGATTGAAGTTCTCTGAATACCTTGATTTCTTAGAGAACTTTGATCGAAAAGACTATGCATTTAGACCATTGTTTTAATCCCATGTTTCCTAATTTTCTCATGCCTATTAAGCCTAGGGTTTTATTAGTAACTGGGCAAAGCCCTGCGAGAACCCGGCCGGTGATCATTACTTGTTGAAAGCGATTAAGAATAAGATTGATTATTGCAGAGTACATGGGATTGAGGTCTTTTATAATATGGCCTTGCTTGATGCTAAAATGGCTAGGTTTTGGTGTGTGTGTGTATGTGTGTGTTTGTGTATGTGTGTGTGTGTGAGAGAGAGAGAGAGAGAGAGAGATAAAGAAAAGAGTGAAGAGAGAAGAGATAGGAGAGAGGAGAGAGAAAACTATTATAAGAGAAATAAAAAAAAAAAATCCCTATCACCATTATTGTCCATGTGGATCCAGTCATCAAGGAATAAGGGCAATTTGGTTTTTTGAGTTAAAATTTAACGTTTCTTTTAACTGTCGTTGAATGAGGGACTAACCGTAAGCCCAAATGTTCAGTTCGAGTGCCACAATAGGAAATATCATAGTATTGGAACCTAATCAAGAAAATATTGCAAGTTCAGAGACCAAATTGTATATTAATCCTTTTAGTTATCAGTCATCCAGGTTGAGGTACCACTTTCTATTGTTTTTAACTTTCATTTTTGTTATGAACAATCTAAAAACTTAGAAGACTGCGCGATCTGTTTCGAGACTCCAGCTGTTGGAGAAAGTATTAGGAGTTTTCCATGTGAACACAAATTCCATCAAATGGTATGAATTCTAGCATCATTTCATTTTTATATTTTAAAAAGTTTAAGCATATTAACTAATTCTATATATATGACTTCTTGAAATGTGTCGATGAATTGAATGGCTTCTTAGAAACCCATCATATCCGTTGTACAGGTGGTTGATATAGTGCAATGATGGATGGAACTACGAAGTTATGATTTTTGGGCTATGATATAATGCTATGTAGCTCCATCATGATTTGCATATGTGTAATAATCGAGCATATCATATGCATGTTAATCATATTATTATGTGCATGCATTGTTAATGTGATTATCGTGGTTCATAATGTTGATTTGATGAGTCGTAATCTCATGATTTCATGTTTCGATGCTTTACTTTCTTGTATTGTTTCGTAGCCTAAACTGAACCGAAACTGAAGAGATGAACCATGATACTTTATATCTAGATATACATGTTGTTATAGAGGTCTCGTGTTGTTAAATCGGACTTTGAAAAAGTTGTATACGTTGTTTTAACTTGAAGTTACAAAACGAAAAAGTTGTTGAAATTGTGTTCGGTTTCGTAAACTTTCTCGTGACTTTAAATAGATCCAAGATCGATATCGAAACCTTGGGGACATTCTTTGATGTGTTATAAGTGTTGTACAATCATACTGGGGGGTGTACGAGCGATCGAATCAAGAAAATGGAGCGAAACAGAAAAATCGCGCGAAGCTGATGAACAGTGGGTGCTAAGGCGCGCAGACCTGCTTGGCCCACCTAGTACGGACAGCTTGGGCAGTTTTGTGTTTTTTTGATTTTTTGTTGATTTCCACCTCATTCTTGGGCTTCCTTATCTTCTCTAAAACGTGGGTAAGACCTGAAAGAATATATATCAGCTTTCTAAACACCAAAAACCTTCAAAAATCTCTCTCAAATTCTCCAAAATTCCACTTTTTGACCTAGGATTTGAATTTGTTCAAGTGATTTGTTCTTCCAACCAAGGCAGTAACAAGGGACCAACCTAGGGGAGTTTGTGGCTGTTTTCACCACTGAAATACAGGGGAGAAACAAGGGTTTATACTTTGATTTGGTAAGGGACCTCTTACTTATCCATGTTTGGTGTTTATGTGATTATTCTTGATCATAATCCATATAGAGATGTTTTTATGCTAAAATTCTAAGATTTCAGCCATGTGAAGTGTTTTAATATGTGAATTTGATCATGGGTATGTGTTGTTAAAGGGTATTAGTGTTCATATGAGCCTTGAAATTGTTGCAATTCGATCATATACGTAAAATTGGTGAAACCGGCAAGAAACCAACTTGAATAAAGTATGTGACATGGCTGAGATTTAGGGTTTATGATTTGATATTAAATGATTTGAGATGGTTAAGGTGTTCAATATGTTGATTCGTGAACCTAGAACTCGAATTGATCCTTGGAGGATAACCGAAATGCCGAATTTGTAACCGAATATGGAATAAAGTGTGAACGTGAACTTGACTAACCGGATGTGCACATTCGAATACTAACTTTCAGGGATTTTGGTTAACTACCGATTGTCACGGGCGGAGTGCGATGATAGGCGGGTTGGCGACCTTAATCGGCCTTCTCCCTATTTTCGGCCAAAAATAGGGTACACCACATAGATGTTGGACACGAGTGGTGTTGTCACATGGATGCCAAGGTTGTAGATACTTGGGCCATGTTGACTTGTTTCGCGGAATACTTGATATATGAATTACATTGGTACCATGATTTGATATGAACTTCAGAGCTGAATGGTGTATAAGGGGTGCCGGTGAGTCTGAGGTGTACCTCGACTCTTATATCATGTTACATGTGATCTTTACTTGTTTAATACGTGATGTGAATTGTTGTTAGCTCATTACTTTGTAGGTTGGTCATTATTTCTGGTATGGGACAGGTTGGCGATCGTGATCTTTCTTACGGTAATGGGACTTCGCCATTGTCTATACGGAATACTTGTGACTTACTTGATTATAACTTATCTTGATCACATCTTGGTAGCATCCTTCTTTGTGCATATATGCATGACATGAATAAGTTAGTGGAATCTTACTGAGTCATAGGTAACTCACCCTTTTCCAAATGTTTTTCCTTAGATTGAAGCAAAGTGAAAAAGAGTTCCACCATGAGGCTGTACGAATTGGGGTTCAGTAACAGATAGTTGACTTTATTTTGAACTAGTTTGATTTGTATATATGAGAGGATAATGGTTTTATTGTTCTGTTTATTATCATTGACATTGTATATCAGGGCTGGAAGCCTTTAAATTTTGGGATTGTATGTAAGATTAAGAAGTTTTGTAAATACAGTTGTAACCTCTCTAGTTATGAAATTGAATGGTATGTGGCCATGTCTCGATGTTAATTGTGAGGGTGTGTTAAACAGGTGATTATTATGGTTGTGTATTTTGGATTCATGCCCGGATTTAAGCTCGGTTTGAATGCTTGAATTGGGGTGTGACAATATGAATTGCACATGATATAAATTCCTATTTCCCGTTTTAGTTATCAGTCATCCAGGTTGAGGTACCACTTTCTATTATTTTTAACTCCCATTTTTGGCTTGAACAATTTGAAAACTTGGAAGTTGGATGATTGTGTGAGTTGTTTCAAGACTCCAGCTGTTGGAGAAAGTATTAGGAGCTTTCCATACAAACACAAATTCCATCAAATGGTATGAATTCTATCATGATTTCATTTTTATATTTTAAAAAGTTTAAGCATAATAACTAATTCTATATATATGACTTCTTGCAGTGTGTTGATAAATTGAATGGCTGCTTAGAAACCCATCATAATCGTTGTGCAGGTGGTTGATATAGTGCTATGATGGAACTACTACATTATGACTTTCAGGCTATGATATAGTGCGATGTAGCTCCATCATGATTTCCACATGAAATGAACATGAATTGAACATGATAAAAATTTCTATTTCCCCTTTTAGTTATCAGTCATCCAGGTTGAGGTACCACTTTCTATTATTTTTAACTCCCATTTTTGGCATGAACAATCTGAAAACTTGGAAGTTGGAAGACTGCGTGATCTATTTCGAGACTCCAGCTGTTGGAGAAAGTATCAGGAGCTTTCCATGCAAACACAAATTCCATCAAATGGTATGAATTCTATCATGATTTCTGTAGGTCCACTTAAGGCAATTAATAAGGCTAGAGGGGGGTGAATAGCCTTACAAAATCTTTTTGAAAAAGTTTAAAACCTTTTAAATTCTTGGCGAATAACAAATTTTTTAATAAAACAATCAATCTAAACAATGAAAATGTTCATCAAGAGTTAGCCTATTGAATAGTGATGATTAGACTAAAGTAATAAGACAAAGGTTGAAGATTTAAGTAATGACGTGCTTAATTCTTTGGTGAGTTTTATCACGAGAACACATAGTGATGAACACGGTATGTAAAGTGGTTCACGGTATGAAGGCTCACTTCACTACCAAGTTAGTCAAACTTGGATTTTAAAGTGCACTAATTATTAATAATCTAAATGATCACTAATGGATCAGTGTACAACAAGGACCTGTGAAATTTATGGAGATTGTATGTTACAAGGAACAAACAATCTGGTGTGTTACAATCAAAGATCTATCAATAACTAAGTAGTTGGGAAAGATTCGACACAATGATTGAACTATAAAGGCAAGATACAAAGAGAGTAATGAGAAAATAAATGTTCTAAGTAAATGCGCTTTAATGGAGAAACTTTAGAGAATTCTTGAGGTGTTATGAATATTTGAACTCTTGAATGCATCTACAAATATAGTTGTTGGTCACCATTCTTCAATGTATCTCCAGCTTTAATTAGTCAAGGATAGAAAAGTTATCGTTTGACTCATTGAATGATTTTCGATTTTGCATTTAATGTTCTGATGGCGTGTAAGTCAAAAGACGGTGAACAACTATTCCTTGAGCCTTGCGTAATCACAGAAGAGGTAGGTAGTACCTATCATTTCATTCTGCAATAGAGCAAAAGACTAGGAATGGAAAGTGTGTCAGAGTACTCATTAAATGTTAAGCAAAAAGCATGTTTGAAAAACAAGACACGCCAGTACTAACACAAATTCAAAATAACATTGGGAGCTTATCATGGAAGCTTCCATTTAAAGACCAGTAGGCTTACAAGAGATAAAATAAGATAAAAGTATACTATCTATGTGCCAAGAAAATCAGTGACTGATACTTAAAAATATCTAAGTCTTAATCAGTCACCAAACTTGCCTGAACAAGCTTGACTGATATACCAGAGTACTTTTGTCAATAGTTAATATAGAGTGGTTGAACGCTTGAGATTTATGACTGATACGACAATCATGAGCCAATTACGAATGGCTGAACATTTGATCTGCTAACAACAAATATGAAGTTTGGCTGATGGATTCCATAAGATAGAATGGTTTTAAGTAAACCATAGAAAGAACTAACAATTTCATTTTTTTATTTTAAAAAGTTTAAGCATATTAACTAATATATATATATATATATATATATATATGACTTCTTAGTGTGTTGATGAATTGAATGGCTGCTTAGAAACCCATCATAATCGTTGTTCAGGTTGATGATATAGTGCTATGATAGAGCTACTACGTTATGATTCTGGGCTATGATATAGTGCTATGTAGCTCCATCATGATTTGCACATAAAATGCAATGAATTGCACATTATAAAAGTTCCTATTTCCCTTTTAGTTAGTCATCCAAGTTGAGTTACCACTTTCTATTATTTTTAACTCCCATTTTTGGCATGAACATTCGAAAACTTGGAAGGCTGCGTGATCTTTTCGAGACTCTAGTGTTGGAGAAAGTATTAGGAGATTTTCATTTGAACACAAACTCCATCAAATGGTATGAATTCTAACATGATTTCATTTTTATATTTTAAAAAGTTTAAGCATATTAACTAATTCTATATATACGACTTCTTGAAGTGTGTTGATGAATTGAATGGCTGCTTAGAAACCCATCATATTCGTTGTGTAGGTGGTTGATATAGTGCTATGATGGAACTACTACGTTATGATTTTCGGTCTATGATATAGTGCTATGTAGCTCCATCATGATTTGCACATGAAATGCGATAAATTGCACATTATAAAAATTCCTATTTCGTTATCGGTTGAGGTACCACTTTCTATTATTTTTTACTCTCATTGTTGGCATGAACAATCGAAAACTTGGAAGATCTGCGTGATCTGTTTGAGACTCCGGCTATTGGAGAAAGTTTTAGTAGCTTTCCATGCAAACACAAATTCCATCAAATGGTATTAATTCTAACATGATTTCATTTTTATATTTTAAAAAGTTTAAGCATCTTAACTAATTCTATATATATGACTTCTTGCAGTGTGTTGATGAATTGAATGGCTACTTAGAAACCCATCATATTCGTTGTACTGGTGATTGATATAGTGATATGATGGAACTACTACGTTATGATTTACGGGCTATGATATAGTGCTATGTAGCTCCATCATGATTTGCACATGAATTGCACATGATAAAAATTCCCCAACACTTGACAATTTCTAAGAAATTATTTACTCAAAAAACTCTTTTTTGTGTTAAAAAGAATTTTTGTTACCGGAAAACTCAATACATCATCACCATAGTTGTTAGTATCGTACGATACGCGATATGTAAATCACCTATTTAGATACGTTTCGCATGACCGTGTCGCAATGGGCTCGTATCGTGCGATGCGATACGTATCTTACAATACGATCTGAAAGCCATCAATTTCCATTACCTCCCTTTAAAACCCAAATCTTGTTTGTGGTCCATCATCCAAATCCTCCACTAAACGAAAACAAAATAGAAGGAAGAATATAATACATCTTGGAATTTTCTTTTCAAAAAAGTAAAAATTTAATAGTTCTTTAACATTAAAAGTTTAATTACTTATGAATATTTTCTGTTTTAATCTATCTTCTTCTTCTTCTTCTTCTTCTTCTTCTTCTTCTTCTTCTTCTTCTTCTTCTTCTTATTATTATTATTATTATTATTATTATTATTATTATTATTATTATTATTATTATTATTATTATTTTGGTTAATATCAAGCTTTCAAAATATTTAGTCTTTACTTCTCTTCCTCTTCTTAGTCTTGTTAGAACTTGAAATTGAGTTTATTACCTATAGTTGCTTGGCTCTTTTTTTTTTTGGAATAGTTTAGTTGTTTAAGATTTATTTCTTTACATTCCAAATAGCAAGTTAATATGAAGTTTAAACTTAAATTGTTGGATAATCTATTTTATTTAATTATTGCTTAATAGTCATTTATATATATATATATATATATATTAAATATATATCTATTTTATTTAATTATTGCTTAATAGTCAATATATATATATTAGCGATCGCGCATCGTATCGATCGTTCATAGAGATAAAATTTCGATACACAATACGTATCCCATTTTGACAACTATGATCACCACCACGCTTCATCCCTATTTCCCACTGTGCAAATTCGTAATGAACATTAGAGCAACAATTTTGGAGCTTGTTAGATTTGAAATCAATTGGAGCTCCAATTCCATCCTCTTTTGATCTTTGTACATTATAGACAAACCGCCACTCTTTGATTCATCTGGAGATTCAGTTTATAGTTTGAATGTGGCTTTAATCTGAGATTCAGTTTATATTCCTCTTGTTTGTTTATACTCCCTCCGTCCCGCATAACGTTTTACTTTCTATTTTGACGTCCCAACTAATGCTCCTAAAAACTTTGATCTACAATTCTCTACCATTCTTACTAATATACCCTTAAAACTTCATTTAATATAACACATCTCAAACAAACTCAATTATTTAAAGTAGTTGAACTCAATTAATATTCATGGGATATAGTAACATATTTTACAAAGATCATTATTTATATTTCTTAAATCCTGTTTTATCTACTAGGAAATTTTTTCCTGAACGGAGGAGTATTACTTAATTATTCATATTAGTCAAGGCTAAAAGTTCAGATAAGATTTTCACAGGGCTTTGTATTTTTTATTTTTAGTGATAAAAAGAAAGGAAACTATATTAGTTATTCCGATTTGCAACTCAAAATTTTCGTCACGCATTAAATTTTAATTTTAATTTTTTATTTTTTATTTCTTTTGCAGGTGGGCACGCCTCTTTAATTGTAGCTATGATCACTGTATGGCAATGAATGCTTACAAAGACATTCACATATGCTTATGTTTCAATGTTTCTAGTTCTACTATCGACTACTACTCCATGTGACAGAAAACAGAATCCGATGGCGCCTTTGAGTTATCGCTCGGATTAATGGATTGTCACCCATAATACAGGAACTACATTCATATATTTTTTCTATTGCTATGAGATAAAATAAATATAGCTCAAGGATTTATTCTTAACTCTTATTTTGGGCATGGCCAAAAGACGTCAAAGAATGTGTGATCCAGTAGACTCAGAAAAGTATTGGGAGTCTTCCATATGAACACAAATTTCATCAAATTACGAATTCTAATCTGATTTCATTTTTATTTTTAAAACGTTTACTCATATTTTGGGCTTGAACGGCCAATTTCAGACTCTTTTTTTCTGATTGTTTGAAGACTTCAAAGAATGTGTGATCCGTTTAGAGACTACTTAGAAAGTATTAGGAGTCTTCCATGCAAACACAATTTCCATCAAATGATACAATTCTAACATGATTTCATTTTTATTTTTAAAAAGTTTACTCATATTAACTAATTCTATATGGTTGACTTCAACCCATCATATTTGTTGTGCAAGTGGCGGATATAATGCTATGTTGGAGCTACTATGTTACGATTTTTTGAGTTATGATATAATGGTACGTAACTCAACGTGATTTGCAGCACGTGACTAATTTTTAAAAAAAATTTATTTGCTTTTTTAATTATTATTTTTTGCGTTAAAAGAAAATTTTTTTACCAAAAAACTTAATGCATCATCACCACGCTTCCTCCCTATTTTCAAAGTAACTGCTTAGTTTGTAAATTTTCCTCTTTTCTTGTTACTTTTATAACGGGTTCCATTTGTACGTGTGCTTTAAAGTAAAATACATAGTTTATTAATGTTCATAATAGAGTTAATTAATTTTTATTAATTTATGTGTCGGATCAAACATGACAATTATTTAAAATGACACAGTAATATTTATTAATATTTGTTTCAGTTAAATGAGACTTTAGGTACAAAATGAGGTGGGAATTGCCTATTGAAGAAAAGTTATAATCTCATCATTTGATGGCAAAGACGAATTTAGTAAATTTATACAAATATATACTTATTTTAAAACAAAAATATTTAAGAAATAAACACTCGTTTCGAAATGAAAATAATATATAGCGTTCTGATTTTTTATCATATTGCATCATAATAGTTCATGAGGGCTAAGAATATAAGGTGGTGTTTGGTAATGCTTTTTCAGATTTTTACTTTCAACCAAACTAAAATATAAAAATGTACTCCCTCCGTTTTGGTAAAGAGTCCAGATACTATTTTAGAATATTTCATTTAAAGAAGAGTTGGTCGAAATTGCTTGGCCAAAACGCTGGGATAAAACGCAGCTTATTTGCAAAAATGTGTTTCAATATCAAGAACGCATTGCTTTCAAAACGCAACGCGTTTTAAAACGTAATTCCCTTTTTCCCAAAACGCGGTTTTAAAACGCCTCAAAAAAAAGTCGTATTGAAGAGATATCACAAACGTATTTATAAGGAAAGACCTCCGTTTTTAAACACTGCGTTTTTAAAACGCCGTTTTAAAACATGCAAGCAACGCCGTATCAAACGGCCAATTCACTTTCAAACAAATTAGGCTTACAATTTTCATAATCTTTTACCTTTACCCTCTATTTGTTTTGTAATCATTTTAGTTATGCTTAAGTATTTTTGTAATTATGACTAAATCCACTAACACTAACATATCTCTTTAAACTTTTCAAACGTTTGGATGAACGGAGAGGAGTATGTGACAACAGATTGGTTTCCACTATTTGTATTAATCCCTTCATTTCAACCAAAGAAAGACACTTTTTAACTTTTTAGGTTAAGTCTCAGTTTCCACTATTTGTACTAATCCCTCGATTTCAACCAAAGAATACACTTTTTTTTTTAGCCATGTCTGCGCTGCGAGCTAAGGTTTAGCGCCATCCCATCTCTTGTCCATGCTTATGAAAAGGGCACGTCACTCGGGCGGCAATCCAAAAAGCACTCATTGAAGGCTTCTGTCGCCATCTTCTGTTTGAGAATCCGCTGTTGGGGAAAGAGAATAAAGGCTGAATGATATTATTAGTATCTTCTACTTATAAGGACACATTTCCCAAATCTATTCAAGGTGCGATCGGGATATCACATAGAGCAGCAAGTAGCTGAACTCACAGTGTGAGCCCGACTATATTAAACTCCAGGCTTCGCAGGAAAGCCAAAAGAGATTTCCTTTTTTCTCGTTTTCGTTCAATAGGACCGACTACTAGAGTCCATAAAAATTAGAAATAGTCACCAGATTATGTTTCTGCTTTTGGCATAAAAATAGAAACGGAAACTAGAAAGTACAAGAGGAACTGTTGCCAAACGAGCCCTAAGAAAACTGAAACAGAGACAAACCAACTCCCGAGGCTGCCAACAATATCCCCGAGAAAAATGCTCCATCTTTGGGGCCATATACAGTATACAGCATTCCATACCATCACGATTCACAGTTATCATCTCACTCCCTATCCTTTAAGGGCTTCATTTTCACCCATTCAAGTCAATTTTCATCTTAATCCATGTCATTCCTCAAGAGCCGGCAATGGGTTGGGCCGGGTCAGCCCAGCCCAGCCCAGCCGGCCAACACAAAAAAATCAAACTGGACCGAGCCAGCCCAAAAACTGCCTCGGGCCTCAAACTTTTAGCCCAGTCCAGCCCAGTCACAAGTCATCGGGCCAAATCAACCCAAATTTGTACCAAGACATATTTTCTATAAAATTTACAAATTATCACATAAAAAAAATTCACAACTCATTACAAGTTTATAATTCATCAAATAAAATCTACAATCAAGATTTGCGTTCAAGCAATCTAACGACACTAATACTAAAATTTGTAGAATTAATATACGCTCGAACTCGTAATACCTATCATTTGCCAAAGTTAAATGTAAGAAGAAGCAAACAAAGTAAAACTTTTTCAAAATACCCGTTCATTGGGGTCCTTTGGTTCTTACGGTAGTAGTTTAGGCCCAACCAACGAATGAAATGACCTTTAGGAGTCTTGTCCTCCTGGGATTGAAAAATATGAAGTCCATAGTTATAAACTAATCAATTAATGTTTTGCCTATCTATCTAAGTATCTATGAAAGTATCATATTCTTGTTATTAAGATTATTTCTCTATTTAGGATAAAAGAGTTATATATTTGACTTGATACACTAGCTTAAAAATATTAGATTATATTATGGGTAAGCTCATGTAATAAGATATTTCGGGAGGAAAATGGTTCCCTAACTAGTACGAAGTAATATTCAGTCAGTATCAAGCTAAACTGGATTGATAAAATTATATCAAAATGATTTGAAAAAATTGTTTGAAAAGACTT
>JACONP010000063.1:0-37696 GCA_016624345.1 Platycodon grandiflorus
TGAGGAAACGAATTCATGGAGTTTGCCTATTCCAATAATTCAGAAGCTGCTTGGGAAGGGCAATTATTAGTAATATGACTATAAACACCACAAATCGAAACATGCTTCATTTATGGTCGGTTTTAGAACTAGACATCAAAGAATCCAACTGTGAAGTTAGCTTAGCCATTGCATAGCCACCTCATTATGGAAGAAGAAGAACTTACCTCATACATACTTCTTGTTTTACCTATCACACTCTTCTAGGAGAGTTCAGCAGAGCATCTCAAACAAAGATTTTGTTTCTTCTGAGTTCTGTCTCCCATGGCACCACTCCATGATTATCTACTATGGCTTGGTAGTTTTGTGTTAACCCATCATAGAAAGTTTGATTTAATAGATGCAAAGAAAATTCATGACGCGGACATTGAATTAATATCAATTTAAATCTATCCCAAGCTTCATGAAATGCTTCCGTATCTTGATTAAATCCAACGATTTTCTTTCGTGTTTCGTACTGTGGGTGGGGTATATTTATTAATGAAAGCATTAAACCCTCCCAAGTGGTCCAACTACACAGGGTTAATGATATGAACCAGGTTTTCGTTGCATCCTTAAGAGTGTACCGAAACAATGCATTCTCAATTGATCTTCGTTAAATTTCCCAATGAAAATTTTAAACAGTTGAATAATAATCTCGCAGAAAAGTTAAAGGACAAGTATGTTAAAATGAAGACTCTTCAACTCATAATTCCTAGTAGCCCTAGGTAAAACAATACAAGAGGTGAAGGATCAATCCTAGGATGAGCGTAGTCCTTCATAGGACGGGTGGCTCTTCCATTATAAGCTGTCGATTTGTCCCGCTCTAGGTCGAGTTTCGTTTTGAAGAGTGATGGTTCATGCACCTTCGGTTTCTTCTACCTTGTTTTACCTAACTTATCAATGTCTTCGTTAATCTCCCAAAGTGGGATTTTGTGAACAACGACCGTGCATATAAGACTTAAGCTGCAGAATTGTGAAAGCTAATAGTTAAACTAACAAAATCAAGAAAACCCAAGTCCCGAGAACGACGCAAAAACTTGATGAATTAAATTATAATCTCAAAATGCGAGAATACCGAGTATATCCGCACGGACAAGGGGCGATCCATGGAGACTTGAGTTTGATTTAGAGAAATAACTACCAACTTTGATTGACAAATAAAGTAAAAAGATGGGTTGAGATTAATAACTAATTTGACTAAACCGTAATTAAATACTAACTAATTATCAAGCAAGCACTTTGAGAGATTTAGCAATAATTGGAAAGCCTAGGATTTGGGATTCACTTTGTATCTTGGATTTATGCCTTTCTAATTTATGTATCGGTGGTTCTAGGGTTAGTTCACAAAGATAAAGATTGGGATGCTTGAATCACGATTTGCGGCGTTAGTATCTCTAAATGTTACACTTTCTTGATCTATCCATATAACAAGTAGAGACCCTTTAAGAATTTAGGAACAGTTAACCTCCTTATCTTTGCAAGATTATGAATCAATAAGAAGGAATATTCACAAAAGACGAAAATATATGACTTACGCGTGGATCATGCAATTCATCATAATAATCTAAAAGCTTGTAATCACCTACACGCAAAGACAACACGAAAAGACTCGATATAAATACTTTTGCAAATAACTAAAACCAATGAACCGAATAAGAACTATATTATGGCATAAACCTTCGATCTGAGTTACGCCAATTCTTAGAAGATGAGGTTAGTTCCTCATGATTGAAACAAAAACCAAAACCAATTGATAATCCATCCTGAATTCTTGGAAAAGGAAATAAAGAAGGATTACAAATAATTCCCAAGTGTTTTACTCTCTCCAAAAGTCCTCCTCTTAAGACCTACAAGGGTTTATATAACAAGTTTTACAAGGACAAAACGAAAGACTTAATCACAAAATAGGGTAACAAAATCCACGGTCGCTATGCGGCGCATAAGGCGTTCGCATAAACTTATCGTAAAACCATGCGACCTAATGCAAGCTCGCACTCAAGCCTCGAGTTTATGGAATCTATGCTTTGAAAGTCGCGATGGCTCCGAGATGACCAATTTTCTTCTTTTGCACTTTGTACCTTGGAGATTCCACAATAGCACTGGACCTCCGCATTTCATAAATGTCTCCTTTAATCTCCGAGACTTTAAAAATACACTAACAACCCATATTAGTTACAAAAAGCTCGAGAATTAGCTATATCGGGTCAAAAATACCTAACGAGATGAGTATAAAACTCATCCATTGGTATTCTTTGAATTTGGTGAGTATTTTGGGGCTATTGTGGATCTTTAGAACTTGGGAGATATTTGGGTTGGGTTGTATCGATTCTGCCAACCCGTTGAGAAAATGATGCGGATTATGTTCTTATCCGAATCTTCATCGACTAGTTCGGAAGGGGTAATCTAAAAAAAATAAAACAAATTAAGGGACCACAACAAATTATTTTGTAACGGGATCAAACGCACGTACTCCCTCCGTCCCTAAATTATTATCTTTTTTTCTTTTTTTGTTAGTTAAAATAATTGTCTTATTTAAAAATTTTTCTTTTTAGGATATTAATTTTATCATTTTATTTTTACTTTTTTACTTTAATTAGACATATATACATATGAAAAAAATTACACATTATATTAATATTAATAATTAAGTTAATTATTTTTCTAATCACATACAAGTTAAATAAGATAATAATCAAGGGAAAGAGGTATTTGTTAAATAAGAGGACAAAAATATTTTCAGGTCTTTAAAAAGAGTGAGAAATCTAAATCGTTCATTTCTCTT
The DNA here is from genome assembly GCA_016624345.1 of Platycodon grandiflorus. Taxonomy (NCBI): domain Eukaryota; kingdom Viridiplantae; phylum Streptophyta; class Magnoliopsida; order Asterales; family Campanulaceae; genus Platycodon; species Platycodon grandiflorus. The sequence continues at coordinate 2,804 of JACONP010000063.1, forward strand.
TTTCAATCTCTCCTTTTGGTGCTTCTCAGCTCCACCCTTTGCTCTATCTTTTGTTCTGCCTCAATGCTACCCTTCCTTCTCCTCTAATTTTTTCCTTTTTGATTGTTGATGGGACCTTTCAAAGAGAGATCGAGTATGAGAGCTGAGAATTTGGGGCTCATTGTCCCTTAAGATTTGTTGTTATTCGCCGAGCCCTAAGCTGATGATTGCTGTCGTAGTCCGTTTGTGCCGCCAGCAGCTCGCCGCCAAGGCAGGTTTGCTACCCGACCTGCTACTGCTATCTTCGGCTCCTCTTTAAATTTATTTTATTTTTATATTTGGCAAAATTGAAATGCTTGGGAACGCCAATTGAGGTCTTGGTGGGTATGTTTCGTATTGGGGCACTGTTGCTATCTTCGAGTCAAGCATTTATAAAATACAATATTTTAAAAATACAACATTTTAAAAATGCATGTCTTTCCTTATAAATACGTTTGGATATCACTTCAATACAGCGTTTTAAAACTTGCGATTTGGGAAAAGTTGGAATTTCAGCGTTTTAAAACGTAGTTGATTTTGCAAAGTTGTTTTTTCTGCTATTGAAAAAGAATAATTTATTGAAAATAGGCCAAAACCTATCAAACTGGGTCTTCTTCTGCCTCAATTGGAAAATTTTTTTATCAAAGTTATTTCTTAGCAAATATGTCCAAGAAGTTTTTTTGTTTGGGTGAGAAGCTTATGGCTTCGTCAAAGGCTTATTGGTTGGGGCCGAAAATGATATGGTATTTTGTCTTATAATATTTGTGAATTTTGGGATGGGTAAAAGTGGAAGGCAGTTGCTAATTATGGAGGTTGCTGCTATGTTTTAGAATCTCAAAAGGAGTGCTTCATGATTTGGTTTGCATGATGTTATTCAAAAAGAAATCTATTGTTAGGTTTCATTAGAAACACAAAGCCTTATCAGTAAGGAATCATATTTTTTAGTAGATAGGCTAGAGGAAGGGGTGAATAGCCTATCTTACCAATTTACAATTCAAGAGCCTTAAACTGATATGCATTCCACGTAAACAATTATCTATATATAGCTGGCCTATAAAGCCTTGTAGTCCTTTTCATCAGTTGTGACATTATATTCTTTTGTCAGTCTTTCTTACAACTTTTTTCTCCTAGCTGCTTTGTAAATTTTTTGATATTTTGATGGTTAATTTGAGGGAGAGGTGGGAAATTTTTGTTTTTGGGTAGGATTATAGAGATGATGGCTTTGTATTTCAACCGGATATTTCATATGTATTGGTTAGAGTAGCCTTACTTTCTAGTGTATTTGGATGTTTACACTTTCTGTTGGTGTTTTGTTAGGTCTCAACACAATCGAGTTGCTGTTAGTTGACTTCTAAATTTTAGTTGTCCTATGGCGGGGATTACATTGGTACTCCCTTGACTGCTGTAGCTGTACTGTTTTGACACGACAAATGGAGAGCCTGTAGTACTTGGAGTAGTAATAGCATCAACTTGGTCTATCACCTGATAATTGGCTAATGTATCTATCTGTCACCTCCCACTTTCTCTCTGGGATGACCAAGTTAGTTTGACAAGGGATCCAAATCATCAAAATTGTCCCAGTATGGACTGGAGAATGCTTTTCTTCCTCTTTCATTCCGATAAATAACTATTCAGTTACAGTATGTGTCTATAATATACCATGTGATATTAATGGTTTAACTTCTTCTTCCATCTGATTGGATGAGGTTAGAGTTTTAATACTCATTGTGCTTAATCTCTTTTACAGGTAAGTCAATTTGGAGACGCACCAAGAAGTTGAAAGGAAGGAGCTTATTCCATCAGTATTATTTGCAGGTTGCATATTAGGTCTTCTAGTAAATTCCTCTGTCTAGACGTCCTCGTCCTGTGATCTTTGTACTAATCTACAAAACCATGAAGCCATTTGCACTTTTAGATCCATCCGTGTTCGCTCCACATGTCACGGAATAACATGGCCATTGCAATCCCGTTCTTTCCAGCCAGATTTTGTTCCCGAGATCCTAAAGCTAAACCTAAAATATACAAAGTACCGCTTTTCTATGATCCATACGGTGCAGACCCCACCTTCTGATAAGATCATCCAGCTCACTGAACGAATTGTAGCCTTGCCCCCTGAAGAACGCATCCAAATTGGCCCTACTCTCAGAAAGAGACTGTGTCATCCTAAGATGCAACCAATTTCAGCGGACAGCGTAGACTTGGGGCCCAAGGAGGCGCTGGAGCTGGAGCTGGAGCAGCCAAGGCTGAGGAGAAGGAGAAAACAGCATTTGATGTGAAGTTGGAGAAATTTGATGCAGCTTCTAAGATCAAGGTGATCAAAGAGGTACGTGCTTTTACTAGTCTCGGTTTAAAGGAAGCCAAAGACCTAGTTGAGAAGGTACCTGCCATACTTAAACAAGGAGTTACCAAGGAGGAGGCAAATGACATAATAGAGAAGCTCAAGGCTGCTGGAGGTGTTGCTGTCATGGAGTGACATCTGGTGCTTCTGTTTTATTTGGTTTTGTTGGGGTTATACACATTCTTCTTTTGTTTGAGAGAGTAAGTAGGGCTAAAACTTGTCTGCACGATGCACCTTTCCAGTAAAGTTAAAAGTTAGAATTTTGCTGGAGCAGAGTAGGGTTTTATGATAAATGCAGTTTTACATGGTTTTTATTGCCTCCCTCTGAATCTTTTGAGCTAGTGCAGAATTGTTTTATGTAGTTCACATCTGATTTAGAGAGAAATTCTGGAGCTACCCCTGTATCCTGTTGTCCTGTCATATTTAGTACATACTTCAGCCTTCAGATACTGTCTTCTGGACTACAAATTATGTGGGTTTAGGTTTGTGTTTCAATGAGCATTATTTAAAAATAAGACACCTTTCGAGAAAGCTGGGTTCCAAGATTTTCTGAAACACTTCTTTTTGGAAAGTTGCTTTCTTGAAACACAATTTTTTTCCTCATAAATGAATCTAGTGAATCATTTGAAAGGTTTTTTTTTACCATAGAGATTCAAACGGAGCATTTTTATGGGATGTTGCAAGATTGAGATCTGCTTCTCCAACGCAGCACTGCTATACTTTTACGACCCCCTTTTTGGGCCAAATGGAGGCAAAATGGGTGACTAGACCCTTATTTGTATATTCTCACCTGTTTGGGATTTAACGCATTTAGATAAGAGACTTTTTTACGATTTTTGTACTTTCAGTATCTACACATCCCAAGTCTTACCATCGAGTGTGTAGATCGGGGTTGTTCTAGCTTAATCATAGGTCTCAAGTTCAAGCCATGGAATGCAGTTGCGTTGAAACTTGATAGGGAGAGCTTTACCGCCCTTGTGGTCTTGCCCGGCTCGGGAGATTAGGTTCTCCGCCTAACTTTTCTTACCAAAAATAAAAATACAAATCCCAAGTCTTAAGACCTTGAATTGCATCACAGAGCAGTTCTGATGTTGCTTTAAAGCAGTTTTGGAGCTGTTTTTAAGCTTCTTGTGTTCTGTTTTGGAGATGTTTTCCTCTTGTTCTTCTTGATGTACTTCATTTTCCTTCTTGTTTCATTTACAAATAGAGTGTGTACGTATGTTGTTTTATGTTCCTAATGTTTCTGTCTTATTTCAGAAAGACATTCGATAAAGTTTGGTCTCGAATTTTGTGCTTACGTTGAGAATAGAGTGGGATAATTCTGTTCACTGATTTTGGATGCTTTGCACCCTCCTCCTCCGGCTGTGTAATTCTGAGATGTCCCGATGAGGTTGAGTCAAATTGGAATGCTGACAGATGTGTGATTTTGGAGAAAGTGCAGCGAGCTCCACGTACGCCTCTGTTTAGTGGTCATCTTTAGTACTCACTTCCCTTCGGGGCTTACTGATTCAGTTCTTGATGATTGGAAGAAGAGATAAGTTGTTAGTACTCACTTCCCTCCGGCTATGGTGCAGCGAGGTCCACGGCCATGGCTGACTTTGGAAGTGGCAATGGTGGGTTTAGGTCACTGAAGGCATTGTGGTCAGTCCATGTTCATATCTCATAGTAAAAAACCATATATATGAGTAAGAAAAAACTGAAAATAAAAATAAAAGTTCAGTCCATGTTTATATCTTAAAACCCCTTTACAGCAAAAGGAGTTGAAGTGTAAAAAAATAAATATAAAGAGGAGATAGCTGGGTCTATATCAAAACTCAAAAGGCCCATTGATGGGATTAAATCTGAATATTAAACTACCAACTTTATTTTTACTAATATCTCAAAAGTATGAAAAACACAGGTTATCCATAATAATCACAATTTATATTACCTTCTAAATTCATTTTTTTTTTCTGTTTTAGTTACACTACTTTAATATTTTAAAAAAAGAATTCACTCTGATAAATACACTCTGTACATAACATCGATTTCGTACTAATAGGAGGGGGGGGGGGGAGAGAGAAGAATGAGATGGGATGGAAGTGATTACTATTTATGTTTAAATACACTATATTTAGAAGTTAAATAGGTAATTTTATAAGGGGAGTGTTTGGTAGAATGTTAATCGTGAGTTTTAAGGAGGGCAAGATGCTCTAAAAAGAATTTTAAAGTATTTGATAGTGTCCATTGTTGACGCTCTTATCTAAATTAATATTGGTTGCTATTTACACCCAAAAATTATTGAGATATCCATGGTAGTGTGTTCACCGATTATCACTTAGACACCCATAATGTTAGGAAGGTCAACACCACTATGGGTATACTTACCAATTTTTTGTAAATAAAAATTTCATTAATATTAAATCAGTTTAAAAAGAAAATCCACGTGGCACTGAGAAGAATCTAAGTTAGGGTGGAGAGGTCAGGTATATCTAACATAATGAATCTTTTGGATGCAAACATAATTGAGTTTATTTTTGAAACATTGTTAGTGTAGTTTTTCTTTAACACAAGTACTCAAAAAACTTCATTGTTGAATGAAATAATTTAAAACTCAATTGATATGTATCAAACATCGTTGTAGTTAACAGTTTATGTACTTTTCATATATTAAAAACTATATTAATGTCTTTAAATCTAGTTTAGTTTTTACCAACCAAATGGCTTGAAATAAAATAAAACAATTGAGCAATCAAAACTCAAAATTTTGGTTTACAAACTTGTGGATCTATGTATGAGGTATGAAATTACGAGTTTGTGTTTATGATATTATTACAAACTTTAGTTTTAGTGTCTTAGATCAAATTTTCTTAAATCTCTATCCGTCGATCAAATTTGTCTATTTCTAAGAATGCTGGACATTTCAAATCTTCATCAACATAACAATATTTAACTATCCAACGCTTCTAACACTAAAACTTATAATAATACTACAAGTTCGAGCTCGTAATATCATTTGTCTATTTATAATATGTGATAAGAAAATAATAAATAAGCACTCTCTAATTGTTTGGTATCCAATCGAACAAGAATTTAGGTGTTTGCGTAATTATTTTTTTGGCCGAACTATGATTGGCGCCCCCCCCCCCCCAACCACCGAATGTATCCATCAAATTTAGCGAACGTTGCACCCTTGATTGAAATTTGTTCCAAAGTCATACTCCGTGTTAAATTTTATCCCACTTAACCCTCTTGCTGTGACGGACGTTAAGAATTTTAACAAAAGTTGACACATGAGAGTCACAGAGGACTATTTTGGTCATTTATGTTCTTTGAGAGTCCTTGTGAATTGCATGTGCCCCAGCAAAATGTTAATATGAGTTTCTTTTTATCAAATTAAAAGTTCCGTAAAAAGATTTTAAAATAGTTATATATATATATATATATATATATATATATATATATATATACACACACACACACACAACACCACACACATTTATACAACTTGATAAATAAGAAAAGAAAAGAAAATAAGTAAAAGAAATATCATTAATGAATAAAAAAATTAAAAGGAAGAACACTATTAACAATCAAAAACAAATTACAAGGATGAACAAAATAAATTAAACACACTTTTTTAACCCCCGATTGCACCAAATGGGTACTTAACAAAAGTTCATTATATACCTATGTATATATATTCAATTATAGAACAATATTTGCATCTTCAATCTTTAACATGACAAAAAACTTAAATTTTTGAAAAGCTTAAATTTTTGAAAAGCTTAAACTCATCTTCAAATCAATTAATGAAAAGCTTTGCGATTCCATAAATCCCAATAAAACTTAAATTTTACAAAAAATATATAGTACAGCGAGAAAATTTTTGTACTAAAAAGATTAGACTTCAATGTTTCTTCTCTTTCTTTATTGTAGCAGGTGTCGCAGCCCTACCACCTTAATCGAGGAAAAGTAGTACTCCTCCGTCCCTAAATTATTGCTTTTCTTTTTTTCGTCCGTCCTAAATAATTTTCTTTGTTTGAAAATTTTCTTTTTAACATCACTTTTACTATTTTACCCTTACTTTTTTTCTTATCAGAATTATGGGCCACATACATATGGGCATTAAAGGAAATAACACACTATTTCAATACTATTCTAATATTAATAATCAAATTAATTGAGTTTTTTAATATTTGGTCAACCGTCAACCCATACAATAATTTAGGGACAGAGGGAGTAATTGCAATGCTACCAAACCCATCGAAAATTCTATTTGATTTTGGACTCCAAAATTCAGGCATTACCTCAGCTTTGGTAATTACCATCTGAGTAGTAATCCACATCAAATACCACGCCTGTCCAAAATTCAACACATTAAATTGATAGATCCAACTATGAGGCTAGTGGTGAAGGTGGGTGTTTGAGCCAAAACCGAAATTGAACTATCTCCTAACGGTTTTACATATTTCAAACCGAACCGATCGATTTGGTTCGTTCGCTCATGTTTAATTATTTAAATATTCTAAAAAAACTTTAAATATCAAAAAAATACTTTTAACAAAAAAATTAACTTTAAAATTACAATACATCAATCAAAATGTGGGCAACAACAATAATTTTCTTATTAAATTCAATTACTAATTACTAATTACTAAATAATATATATATATATAAAATAATAATAAATGGTGGTGGTTCGATTCGATTCAGCTTTGGCACCAAAAATCCCGAACCGAACCGAACCGCTTTATAAAATTTTCAAACCTAAACCGAACCGTCTCTAACCCAAAACCGAACCAAACCGACCGATCTGCCTCGATTCGTGGTTCAATGATTCGACTTACACCCCTATATGAGGCCACGAAGAAATGGGCTAAAACCCTTTAGCTCGACCAAGAAAGCGACATGCTTATTCAATACGGGAAGGGCTTGATGACGTAAGAATGCGCTTTGATTTAGGGATTAAGAGGCGCTGTGGATGAGCTTTATAGGACGATGAGTACACCACTCCATCGCATCGTGAATTAATCCGTTGGGGCGAGTTCATTAGATTCGAGAACCGAATCCTACTTCATCTATTTTGTGCAAGAAAATTAAACCCTAATTTAGCATGTGTGAGTCCCAAGTAGCTCACAATAGGCTAGAGGGGGCGGTGGGTTAGGTCTTCTTTCCAATTCAAAGATGCCAACTTATTGATTAATGGCTTCAAATCTTCTATTCACTATCTATCACACTCTCGTCCCATTAAATCTCAACCCTACATGCTTCCTTGTAAAAATTGTAAAAGGAAGGCAAACTAAAATAACAAGTACATGTAAGGCTAGGATTAATTGGAACAGAGGGTGTGATAAAGTAGATAAAAAATTTGAAGCCTTGATAAAGTTGGGCCAACAAAATACCAAAGGAAGGAAAGTTACTTACTATAGCTACATTATCAAGACACCGCACACTTTTATCAACCGACTATAACTTGATACAACAAAGGAAGTAGTAAACAGCTTTTGAGAAATAAACAAGTAAATAAAGTAAACCTCAAAATAGTTAATAAAGTGGATAGAGATTTGAAGTGGTTCACACCATGAATAGTGTTACTTCCACTACCAAAGTGATCAACTTTGAATTTTGAAATATGTGCATTATTTTCTCCACATAGATTCTTTACTAGTTTACACTTTATATCAAGTATTCTCTGATAAATACTTAGAGTGTATTAACTATGTTGATCTTTAGTGGATCGTGTACAAAATGATTTTGATTGAGTGTTTCAATAAGAGTAATAATATGCAAAACAAAATTATTCACTCTTGTGGTGTGCAACAAACGTAATAATAATAATAAGTACAACAGAACAACCGGCGTTAAGATTACGAAATAATTAAGTAGCTCTTTGGTTGTTTCTTGAATGCTTGAATGATTTTGTCGGCTCTTGAATGCATTGGAGTGTTTAAGAGTTGAGAGTTGTTCGCTTGATCAAGAGTTGGTCTTGAATGCTTCGTGTTGTTCTTTATAAATGCTTGAAGATATTTGTAGCTTTTAGAAGTAATATAACTATGATGCACTAAATGCATTTGTATGTAGATAGTCACTTTTATTGGTTGGGCCTTTATCCAACAGCTTTCCACGAAGCTGCGCAAATAAGCTTATTAACTACTTCGCAACGATACCGAACGGCCTCGGCCTTAATTTTTACACGTGGCAAACACCACGACATTGGACAAGCTAGGTGGATGATCCAAGTGACATATAAGCGAGGAAGAAGTAAACCTATGCAAGCTCGAATGTGACGATCCGATAAACATGATCCCTCGACCTCTACATCCTACCGCCTAAGTTGCCGACCTTGTCGCTCCACATGCACTGGTATATCCTAGGCCGACCACGGAGCAACACTGGTATATTCCAGTGACCTCGACACCACCTAGTCACCATAAGAAGTCCATAATGGAATCGCTCTCAAACCGGTAGACTCCTACTACAATTCTACCTCCATAAGTCTTACGCAAACACAATTGTGATCCGCAAGTCATGGGATTTCATTGTATCACAGCAAATTCCGAAACTAACTAGGGTTACAAAATATCTCCTTATAAATAGCAACCTCAATGGCATCATACGATACATGAAAATTATACAAAATCTATACTGTTATAGCATTATATTCTCTCTCGCAATATTGTTGATTCTCACGGGAGGGTTATTGCTAGATAACCCCCCTTTACGGTGTTTTCTCGTTGGGTACGGGCATTATTTCTTTCTTCAAGAGCAATTCCAAAGAACGCTTTGCCGGAATTATGATAGACACACACGTGAATCGACGTGGTCAACAACACTTTTTTTTGCGTGATCAATACCCAAAATGGTACGGCTAACAGAGTTGTTTCCGGAGTCCTTTTTGATACATTGCCTATATATAAGAGGAAATCATTTTGACAATCCCATGTGCTAATACAGGTGTCGTGTTTCAAAGTCAACTAAGGGTAAGTGGATAAGGATATGATATGTTTGGGAAATCTTAAATGGCAGTCCAATTTATTCCACGACAGATTGGTTGATATAAGATCACTACCAAAGAATAATATATACACAGAGAAATTAATTACTCACTAACTCTCGTGTTTATCACTCCTCTCAAACTCACTTTACACTTTAAATCTCTTTTAGGGCGTTAAAGAGAACTTACTAATATGGAGTGCAAGTATGAGGAGTTCAAGTTCTTTAGATCTTAATTACGCAACTTAAGGGTTTGGAACAAAAGAAAGAAAATGTTCAGCTCTTAGGAATTTACAAGGTGCGAACATAGCACAATGAATGAAATAACCACAAAAAAAAAAAACCAAAAACCAAAAATGGGACTAGATTTATAGCCCAAACCCGAGACCCGATTTGGTACCTTGTGTTGGTGCACTAAAAATAATAATTAACGATAAACACATATCACATGTGAGCCTTACTAGCTCGAATCACAACAACAATTACCTCAATGGCTATAACACAAGCCGAGAACAACATAATAGTACAATCACGAGCAATGTACCGAGAAAACAACTTGTAATAATCGGGCTCAAAGCCACAATTGATACAAAATATAACCAAAGTTATATTGTACTTATACAACCTCGACCTTATAGGTCGATATCAAAAGAATAAGGTTACAAATTACAACACAATACTACCCAACATACTGAGCTTATATAACTCAGCATCAACCCACGTCCTCACAAAAGAACTATATACAAGTTCTAATAAAACATTAGCTAATATACAACCCCGAATCAACTTTCAGCTAAACCCATTACCGTCTGGATCCCCTTGCCTGTTAGAGTCTAAGGAAAACCAAATAAAAGGAATGGGGTGAGATGAATCTCAAGAAGTTACTATATGCAACTACATGGCATGCCATCATGCAAGCAAAGAATAACGAAAGATTGTAATTCTCAACAACATGTATCGTATCATATTTTAAACACCAACCCTATATTACAGAGGCTCACCGCCAACCGCCTCATACCGCTTGAAAACCGCGACCACCTCACTTGTATAGGAAGCACATAAAATGCTGTAAGTAAACACATATAAAAGGATATCGTGGTCGCGACCGACCCGAATCCGATGTGGAATCTCGCTCGATGCATGAAGAGAACACAAAAATAGCATTCCAAAATTCCTTTTAAAAAGAATGTAAAGTCATGTGAAAACCCAGTAATGCACGCAAGTTTCTTCCAAAACAACAAGATCTTTAAACAAAACCAAACCTCAACGGGAAAACAAGAAGCCGGAGAAACAACACATTAGCTAGCCATTAAATACTACGAGCCAACAAAGCTCTGCACATACATAAACTATTTCAGAGTGCGCGGAAAATGAAAGTTAATATTTACAAAAGTACGCAACCATGCCTAACACAAAAGAATATAACAAGTAACAAGCGAGATAACTACCCAACAATACATTGTTTATATAACATGTACACCTTCGTCCTCACCAAAAGAAAATACAAGGCACAAGGTGCAACTACCCAAAAAGTACGCACGACCGTGTCGAACGTAACACGAACCACTATGGATTCCTCACCGGACCTTGATCTAAGGAAAACAAATAAACACTAAACGGGTGAGTCGAAACTCAATATGCTACTAATGCAATAATATGACATGCTATATGCGAGACAATAATGATAACAAGTATTCGTGGTATTGCATCATGGATTACAAGACAAATATAATCAAGTACAACAAGTAACCAAACAACCCCATACTACATAGGCTCGACGATCGCCAACCGCCCCATACCAGCTAAAAACCGTGACCAACATTCGCTATATTGGAAGCACATAAGAGTTATAAATAAACAAGTTACAAAGGATACGCGATCGAGGTACACCTCCACCAAACCAATACTTCCAACCAACCAACCAATATAATACCAAATGTAGAGCCGTTGTTGACGTGCTTGAACAAGAATTCCAAATTAACTCAACACCGTGTGAACCATCTTCAGATTCACGTTGACGGGTGATCTTGGTCCCTACAACCCAAGAATCAACCACTGGATATAGGTACCATGGTTTTTATTCCGCATAATAAATGGTGCTATACCCCTACCATGGCCAACGGTAGGGTGAGGGCCGATTTATTGGCCTTCGATTATTACGTAGCCCCTGCTTCCCGCAATAATCGAAAGGCCAATACATCACCAACACGAATGCCATGGACTTAACTAAATGCACAAGTAGATATTAACTCGACATTTAAAATAAACGGTAATACTCCAAAGTAGGAAGCATGCCACAACAATAACATTCAATAAATGATACTAATATCTCAAGTGAGTTATAATAATCCCACACAACACATAACCAACCCGTGAAAATTACGACAATTAACGTAATATTAATACACACAACCGTATAGCCAAATTTCCAAACGAATCACCGAATCATCCAAGAATTCCCAAATCACACACGTGGTCTCATAAATTATGAAATCCTAACGAACTCCGTTAGAGTCATTTTTGTTTCGATATGTTCGAAGTTGTTTAATCAATTATACTCAAAACTTAACAGCTTGATAATCATGCTTTGATTTCCAACATGTAAAACAAGTCTCCAAACACATCCAAAAAGGTCAACCACGAATTAAACAAGCCAACATGGTCAAACATACTAAAAATGATGATTCTAACATGATTTCATCAATTAACAAGTCTAGGATGGTAGTCAATACATAAATGAGGAAGAAAAGGGGTAGTAGCTTACCTCTTTAAGATTTTCAAACCAATATCTCTCACATGCAACCCGTGTATTTTGTTCTTCTAGGCAAGAGCTTTGCAATGGCGAAGTCGAATCGTCAATCCGACATCGAATGGCAAAGTTGTGCCACTTTCTCTCAAGAATTCTCCTTGCTCTCTCTAAAGTCTAAGGAAGAAGGAGATGAAATGAGGTTGTTTTGTGAGTCTCCGTTCCTAGGAGGCTTAAGATGCCCGGTCAAGGGTCGGTTTTTGATATCGTGTAATACCCCGACCCAACTTCATTCCGAGTTCACTCGTGAGTCTCGATGTTGACTTTAAAACCCTCGAGAGTGAGGTGTCATGCTCGCTAAGCATGACGTGTGAGGTCGAGAATCATATTTGACGCGTTTAACTCGGTGAGTTGCGCTTTGTTCCTTTATCCATTCGAGATTTTCCTTGACATCGATTAGCGTTCGTATACGTTACATCTTCTCTTTGGGTGATTGACCTAACCTTGGTTTAGACTCCTTCACGACTATTGATCACGTTGATCTTGTCGTTAAGCCCACGCCGACTCATTTCGAGTGTTTCATATGCCCCGATTTATACTTGAACCTTTGTATGGTTGATTATGCGAGCTTTACGTTGAACTTCTAACGTTGTTTCTGGAACTTTCGAGAACCTCTCTTGAGTATTTCGACCTTCTCAAAGACTTAGAATCACTTCGGGATCATCTAGGACCATTTCGGGCGTTTGGGCTGAGAGTTCGGAGGATCTGGATACGAGCGATCGCCTGGCAGATCAAAGCGATCGCCCCTGCCTTAAGACAAAGCGATCGCCTTTAAGGCGTAGCGATCGCCTCGCCTGCCCCTGTTCGTCCGGTTTCGTTTTCTCGGTTTTTAACATTTTAAGTGGTTTAAAATGCTCAAACAAGCCCGGAATTGGACCAAACACTTACCCATGGTATTAATAACATAACCCAACCTTATTTCCCCTCATTTCTCTTCCTCCCAACCCAGAGTTTAGAGAGAGAACTAGAAGAGAGAGAGAGAGAGAGAGAGGAGAAAGATTTCGCGATATCTTGAGCCGCTTGTCGGATCGACAAGCCGTCTTCGCCGTAGCGTAGAGGACGACGAGGAGCACATTTCTACCCAAAGGGATCATCCGATCTGTTAGTATATCACGAACCCATCTCTTCTCCCACGTTTTAGAGAGAAAGTGGTGTTTTGAGAGAAGGAAGTTTGATTCGGCTTGGCTCAAGTTTGGGATCATTGGTTGGACTCCGTAGCGCGTAGAGTCACGAGGAGTACATTTTTACCCAAAGCCCTTGGATTTCGTGGTGGATTTGCGGTGAAGGTAAGTAACTATAATGCTTTGTGTGTTTTACGAGTTGAATTGGAAGAGTAAAGCATGTAGGGTGTGTAGCGATGATATTCGTGACTTTCATTGGGAAGTATATATATACATAATTGTCCCTACGAATGATGTTAGGTTATACCTCATTACTTGCTTGATTAAGGATTACGGAATAAAGAAAGAATTGATGAATTACCGTTGAGTTAGTGGACTTAATAATAGAGACTCGAGAGCTTGATGTTGTTGCTATTATGGTTGTTGTTGTTGTGTTGTTTCGGTTGTCCCGATAATCATTATGCCGAGTAATAGAAACTCATTGAGGTTGAAGTATACTTGTGAATTATTAGTTGGGTTCCGGCCGTAATGTCGCCGAAGACTTGTTTAAATTAATTATACTTCATTACGTTAATCTTAAGTTTGAGTATACCGAATCATTGAAGTTTTACCGTTTACGCACTAGCGAAACCTTATGAAATCGTTAGTAGTAGACTCTTCGTGCGTTGGGCATTGTAAACGATAGGAGTTTATAGGGACGATACTACGGTTTGTCCCGATATTTTGATATTGGTAACGACTCTGCGGAGTCATTATGAGATATACACTAGTCGTGAATCGATCTCGGCGTAGCCTATAGACGTAATAAGTGAACGTCGATTATTGTAGTAATTTCATTAATGTATAGTTGACTCTACGGAGTTGAGAAATGGGTAGTAGTAACGCCTATATGACATATATTAATTCCCTACCATGTGGGATGACGAATTGACGGGTTCATGACTTAGTGAAACGTTGACCTTGGTTGACTTAGTCAAATATTAGCCGACTACGAGTTAAATCGAATAAAGTTGAAGTATGCGTCGATAAGAATATGTAATATATTATGATGCATGAGATGAGAAATATTGTGTGACGATAGGATACTTAGAGATCCTCAATTGGGCATAGCTATCGCGCCTTAATTAATGGTTGTAAGTACGAGTAGACTTACCTATGTGGGGTTATGAGTTGGCGTACATGTGAGAAACATGTTACCTTAGTTTGGGATTAGGATGAATAACCTATCCTCGAGTTATATAGGTTCCACATTATGGACCTTGTTTGCCGCTTGATTATAAGGTATAAATACCTTACATTGGAGTTTATGTATGTGTCTAGCTATCACGCATAATCGCTAGTGATCGAGTTGTACTATGGGCCTACTTTGCCTATTGCCTTGTTTTGTCTATCCTGCTCGCTGATTTGACATGTTGTGATTGTTCTAGTATGAAATAGGACAATCATCCTACTTTGATGATTGATTGTAGGACAATCATCCTACTTTGATGATTGTGTGTTTAGTATTCATAAGCACATTGAGTGGATTTGAAATGTGATTCAAAGAACACATGATGATTGTCGAGAATGACAAGTGAATGTCTACTTGTGCATTGCATTAAGTCCAGCTTGGCATTGTTTGACTAATTAAGGTGGGACGACTTATAGTCTTTACAAATTTGTTTTGTAATCGCTATAAGTCGCCGCACGGCAGACACACCCCTCACCGCTGCCACAGCGGGATGTAGCCCCATTGTTGTAGCAATACGCATGACTTTGGTTTGCTAGTTAGAACTCGATGTTATTCGGGACGCCGATACTACGCACACGGTATCGAGGCACATATGTTTTCTCGTATTGCGGGAGCAACGAAGTTGGAAGAAGGAGAAATAATATCCTTCATAATGTGGTTTAATTAAGTTGCACTTATGAACACCAAAGTGCTAAGTAATTATGTGACTTGTATATTTTCAATATGATACATGATCATTATGGTATATAAATGTTATTACCATGTTACTCCTAGTGTTGAGCATCATGCCATGTCATCTAGTTGCATGTGATAGTTGTCGATTGTTGGTCAAGTTAGAATAGTCCCTTGACTTGCCTGGCTTGAATGAAATGTTAGTGTAAGCCGGAAGTGCTACTTAGACTAGCTACGTGAGTTTGGTTTACGTTGCATTCATTCTCATAGCATACAATACATTATAGTGGCTTACTGGGGTCTTTTAGACTCACTCTTCTTGTGTTAACTCTTTTAGATTGCAATCGGGGACGACGAAATGATCGGTGAGACTCATGGGGTGCCGCAAATTGATCTTTGGGTAGCTGCTCCCGAGCTTGTATAATTATGTTTTTTTCTTAGTTCGAGAACGATGGTTGATGTAAAGTTATGTAAACTTTACTTATGGGTAGCATTGTTCTCAGAACTCCTTTAATGTTATATTCTTTGGAGCCGACACTGATGTCGAGCCGCTTATTATTGTAGTTCCCTCGAGCATGTTAGCTCGCGAGTATTTAGTGTTGTTATTCCTCCGGCCAATAGTTAGCCGTCGAGGTCTATCGTTGGGGTTTCTATTAGTATTGTTCTTCGGCTTGTTTTGGCCGTAGAGTTTTTATAGTTATTACTTTGTTATTCGAGTTTTAAAACTCTTTTCATTAGTTGTGGTTTTCCACCGCATAGTTTTGGTTTTGAGCTCGTGTAGCTCGCTCACTGTGGAGTTTAGTTGTTTCTTTGAGTTTGGCGCACCGAGTTGGGGTTTAATACCGAATCCCGAACCGGGCGCCACGCTTGGTATCGAGCTTAAGTTAGCTATTCGCCAGATAGGATCCTGGCTTAGGTGGTTTGGGCATTGGGTTGAGTGATTAACGCCGAGTGTTTGAGTATAAGCGTTGTGTTGATGTTGGTGAATTTTTGGAGTTAGTCCATAGGACTGGATGGTTGAGTTCTTACGCTCACGAGAGCGAGACAAATGATTGGTAGTTCGTTAATTTCTCTTAAGGAGATTCGTGATTATGTATTAAGCCCTCGCTAAAATGTTGTCGACTAAGTGTGAGTCGTGTGATAAGTTTAGTAGTGAGATTTGACCATTATAGGTTGTCTCCTTGATTTTGAGATGTATAGTCGAGATTTTTAAGGAACGCCTTAGTCTTGAGGTTGGTAATCATTTAAGGAGATAGAGGTGGAAGACCCAAGATTCTCGGGTCACGAGTCCCCTAGTGCTTATTATGGAGTGTCAAGTTTCGAGAAAAGTATAAGAGTCCGTACTAACTTAAACGCTTTATTTTTGCATATCACATCATGGAATGCGACATTTGTACATACTAGATTGTGTCACATATGTGCATTTGCTTGTATTTGATACTTATGTGCATGAGACCGACTCTAAGGGCATATTTGTAATCACATGTCCCTAACGCCTCGACGTAGCTTTTGAAGCCACTCGTAAGGGCCCCCGATTTGGTTGTCAAGAGATATTCGCCAAGACTAAGATGATAGCATGATAGATAGAAATTGTCTAACCCTCGCCAACCGGAATGGACAAGTAAATGAATATTGCACTTGAACAAATTTGTGTATCTCGCGTGGATTATGTTTCATTTCTGTATTGGTTTGACTTGATTTGGTATTATGTGAGCCGTTGTGCTTAGTTGAACATGAGTATTTCGGCATGCGATTAGCCCTCGAGACTTGTATACTGTCCCCGTGTGTTATAAGTTTGCTTGTTTCACCTTGAAGATATCAAGTTGGTTTGCCACCCCAAATGAGCGTGTGTTTGGTGTGTGGTATGTGTGTGTTGAGACCGGATACATTGTATTAATTCAATCTTTCCTTATAGACTTTTGCGATACGAATAAATCGTGTCACCTTGCGCATGTACCCCTTTGGCATGTGACGTGGTTATCTTTAAACCCTACGTGCATGTTAATTGTGTTGGGTTGAGAATCGAGAATGTTATGTTGATTAGTATGACTTTAGTGAACCACTTAATGTGTTTAACTTCCTTCGAGATTTAATGTCCTCTGTTGTGTGCCTATAGCGTGATGACACGAACTAGGAGACCAAGGATGTCGCATGCATCCGACCGTATTTCAACTCGACACGCATTAGAACTGAAAGAACTTGAGGACCAACGAATGTGGCCTCGTGAGACACCTCGAGTGGAGTGATCCCACCGAACCCTCTCGCACCGAGCCAAGACTCCAAAGAAGCGAGTCAAGGCTAAGAGGTGAGACCTTGTGATTGAACCCGTAAGAGTCATGTTCATCGTGACTTATTCTATCATTTATTCGTTTTCCCTTTTTTGGACTATCTTGTGTACTCGATTTGGGTACTCATTCGTTAGAATATTATATCTCGTAGTCGACCCGAGAATATAATCGCAAGAGTGTGATACACTCCGTGATTCGAGTAACACGAGTATGTGGTAGTGGTGTCCAATGGTACCGACCGCTCTGAATGTATTCGAGTTCGAAACTCTTATTTTCATTTATGTTAACCTTGTGACTTATTGGCGTGAATAGTGTCGCGAGCATGTTAACTTGCGATTCCCTTGGCCTTTTATTTTGTCTGACGGTGATGTAGCTTCGGTAGTGTTATTATTCACAAGAGTCATTATGACTGTATAACTTCGAGGTGTTACATGTGTTGCACCATTTGATTCAAGTCTATTTCTTTGATGATAGTATGTCATCGTATAACCTTGCGAACCAAGGAGTATTGACCTAGACCTATTGATCGCGGGTTTTCCCGTGAATAATTGTTGAGAGTTGTACCACGGAAGTGGAGATTTGTTTTAGCGCACTGCGTGGTGGTGGAATGTGTTCGAAAGAGCCGATGACACCTTGAAGTATACCCCGAAATGACTTGACTAGAGACGGTGGTTGGTCTCAGAATGAAACCCCGAGATTTCTCACATCTCGAAATCACATCTATTCGTTAGATGTCTCGCGTGTTTGCACTACTTGGGGTTAGTGGCCTCTAACTTGGACCACCCGCCTTATTTGTTAGACTTTCACCCATCATTGGTGGAAGCGTGTTTGTGCTGCCAGATAACCTTGTTGTAGCAATTGTACGTCCCATGGACGTTTAACTCATGAATTCGCAATTCCTTTAGGGGGAGAGGATGTAATACCCCGACCCAACTTCATTCCGAGTTCACTCGTAGTCTCTCGATGTTGACTTTAAAACCCTCGAAGTGAGGTGTCATGCTCGCTAAGCATGACGTGTGAGGTCGAGAATCATATTTGACGGCGCTTAACTCGTGGTGAGTTGCGCTTTGTTCCTTTATCCATTCGAGATTTTCCTTGACATCGATTAGCGTCAGATACGCTACTCTTCTCTGGGTGATTGACCTAACCTTGGTTTAGACCTTCACGACTATTGATCACGTTGATCTTGTCGTTAAGCCGCCGACTCATTTCGAGTGTTTCATATGCCCCGATTTGTACTTGAACCTTTGTGGTTGATTATGCGAGCTTTACGTTGAACTTCTAACGTTGTTTCGAACTTTCGAGAACCTCTCGAGTATTTCGACCTTCTCAAAGACTTAGAATCACTTCGGATCATCTAGGACCATTTCGGGCGTTTTGGAGCATTTTCTGAGAGTTCGGAGGATCTGGACACGAGCGATCGCCTGGGCAGATCAAAGCGATCGCCTCGCCTTAAGACAAAGCGATCGCCAAGGCGTAGCGATCGCCCCGCCCCGCCCCTGTTCGTCCGGTTGCCTTTCTCGTTTTTAACATTTTTAAGTGGTTTAAAATGCTCAAACAAGCCCGAATTGGACCAAACACTTACCCATGGTATTAATAACATAACCCAACCTTATTTCCTCATTTCTCTTCCTCCCAACCCGAGTTGTAGAGAGAACTGTAAGAGAGAGAGAAGAGAGAGAGGAGAAAGATTTCGCGATATTGAGCTTCGCTTGTCGGATCGACAAGCCGCTTCGCCGTAGCAGAGGACGACGAGGAGCACATTTCTACCCAAAGGGATCGTCCGATCTGTTAGTATATCACGAACCCATCTCTTCTCCCACGTTTAGAGAGAAAGTGGTGTTTTGAGAGAAGGGAAGTTTGATTCGGCTTGGCTCAAGTTTGGGATCATTGGTTGGACTCCGTAGCGCGTAGTCACGGAGGAGTACATTTTACCCAAAGCCCTTGGATTTCGTGGTGGATTTGCGGTGAAGGTAAGTAACTATAATGCTTTGTGTGTTTTACGAGTGAATTGGAAGAGTAAAGCATGTAGGCGTGTTAGCGATGATATTCGTGACTTTCATCGGGAAGTATATATATACATAATTGTCCCTACGAATGATGTTAGGTTATACCTCACTTGCTTGATTAAGGATTACGGAATAAAGAAAGAATTGATGAATTACCGTTGAGTTAGTGGACTTCGAATAATAGAGACTCGTAGAGCTTGATGTTGTTGCTATTATGTGTTGTTGTTGTGTTGTTTCGTTGTCCCGATAATCATTATGCCGAGTAATAGAAACTCATTGAGGTTGAAGTATACTTGTGAATTATTAGTTGGTTCCGCCGTAATGTCGCCAAGACTTGTTTAAATTAATTATACTTCATTACAATCTTAAGTTTGAGTATACCGAATCATTGAAGTTTTACCGCTTACGCACTAGCGGAAACCTTATGAAATCGTTACAAGTAGTAGACTTCGTGCGTTGGGCATTGTAAACGATAGGAGTTTATAGGACGATACTACGGTTTGTCCCGATATTTTGATATTGGTAACGACTCTAATGAGTCATTATGAGATATACACTAGTCGTGAATCGACCTCGCGAGTCGAATAGTACGAATAAGTGAACGCCGATTATTGTAGTAATTTCATTAATGTATAGTTGACTCTACGGAGTTGAGAAATGGGTAGTAGTAACGCCTATATGACATATATTAATTCCCTACCATGTGGGATGACGAATTGACTGGGTTCATGACTTAGTGAAACGTTGACCTTGGTTGACTTAGTCAAATATTAGCCGACTACGAGTTAAATCGAATAAAGTTGAAGTATGCTCGATAAGAATATGTAATATATTATGATGCGCATGAGATGAGAAATATTGTGTGACGATAGGATACTTAGAGATCCTCAATTGGGCATAGCTATCGCGCTTAATTAATGGTTGTAAGTACGAGTAGACTTACCTATGTATGAGTTGGCACATGTGAGAAACATGTTACCTTAGTTGGGATTAGGATGAATAACCTATCCTCGAGTTATATAGGTTCCACATTATGGACCTTGTTTGCCGCTTGATTATAAGGTATAAATACCTTACATTGAGTTTATGTATGTGTCTAGCTATCACGCATAATCGCTTAGTGATTGAGTTGTACTATGGGCCTACTTTGCCTATTGCCTTGTTTTGTCTATCCTGCTCGATTTCGACATGTTGTGATTGTTCTAGTATGAATAGGACAATCATCCTACTTTGATGATTGATTGTAGGACAATCATCCTACTTTGATGATTGATTGTGTTTAGTATTCATAAGCACATTGAGTGGATTTGAAATGTGATTCAAAGAACACATGATGATTGTTGAGAATGACAAGTGAATGTCTACTTGTGCATTGCATTAAGTCCGCTTGGCATTGTTTGACTAATAAGGTGGGACGACTTATAGTCTTTACGAAATTGTTTTGTAATCGCTATAAGTCGCCGCGATCGGTCACACACACCCTCATTGTTGGCCACAGTGGGATGTAGCCCCATTGTTGTAGCAATACGCATGACTTTGGTTTGCTAGTTAGAACTCGATGTGTTATTCGGGGACGCCGATACTACGCACACGGTATCGAGGCACATATGTTTTCTCGTGTATTGCAGAGCAACGCGAAGTTGGAAGAAGGAGAAATAATATCCTTCATAATGTGGTTTAATTAAGTTGCACTTATGTGAACACCAAAGTGCTAAGTGAATTATGTGACTTGTATATTTTCAATATGATACATGATCATTATGGTATATAAATGTTATTACCATGTTACTCCTAGTTGAGCATCATGCCATGTCATCTAGTTGCATGTGATAGTTGTCGATTGTTGGTCAAGTTAGAATAATCCCTTGACTTGCCGGTTTGTAGTGAAATGTTAGGTGCCGGAAGTGCTATTTAGACTAGCTACATGTAGAGTTTGGTTTATCGTTGCATTCATACTCATAGCATACAATACATTATAGTGGCTTACTGGGTCTTTTAGACTCACTCTTCTTGTGTTAACTCTTTTAGATTGCAATCGGGACGACGAGTACGATCGGTGAGACTTCATGTGCCGCAAATTGATCTTTGGGTAGCTGCTTCCCGAGTGTGTATAATTATGTTTCTTAATTTCTTAGTTCGAGAACGATGGTTGATGTAAAGTTATGTAAACTTTACTTATGGGTAGCATGGTTCGTAACTCCTTTAATGTTATATTCTTTTAGAGCCGACACTATGTCGAGCCGTTTATTATTGTAGTTCCTCGAGCATGTTAGCTCGCGAGTATTTAGTGTTGTTATTCCTCCCGCCGTAGTTAGCCGTCGAGGTCTATCGTTGGGGTTTCTATTAGTATTGTTCTTCGCTTGTTTTGGCCGTAGAGTTTTTATAGTTATTACTTTGTTATTCGAAGTTTTAAAACTCTGCTTTCATTAGTTGTGGTTTTCCACCGCATGGTTTTGGTTTTGAGCTGTCGTGTAGCTCGCTCACTTCCGTGGACTTAGTTGTTTTTTGACTTTGGCGCACCGAGTGGGGTTTAATACCGAATCCCGAACCCGGCGCCACACCTTGGATTGGAGTCAACAAGTCAACAATAAAAAAATTACAAAAGTTGTCACAAGCATATTGCATGTACTGGATGCGCTAAGGCCCGGTTTCTCCCAAGACTTTGCACTTTCGGACTTGATTTTCAGCTGTAGGCTAAACAACATCTGAAACGCAATCTAAACCATATAAAATGAAGCTATGAATGCACACCAATTCGAATACGAACAACTACGAAACTTCTAGTACATATCAATATACTTGAAAAGTGTACAATCAACTCAAATGGAAGCATATTTAAATGATATTTGCACATAAAATGACGATGTCAATGTAAGAGACGCATAAATCAAATGAATGCAAATGATGCAAATGGTGGGTGTCACATCCTCACCCCTTAGAATAAATTGCCTGCGAATTTACTTACCGAACTCAACGAATAAGGACGGATACTTTTCACACATCTCTTGTTCCAATTCCCAAGTAGCCTCCTCAATGTTATGGTTCCTCCATAAGACTTTCACAAGATGAATCAATTTTGTCCTCAACACTTATTCTTTAGTATCAAGTATTCTAATGGGTTGCTCAACATATGAAAGATCGGGTGTCAAGTCTACCGATTCATACTCCAAGATGCGATGCATCCGACAAGTATTTCCTCAACATAGACACATGAAACACCACATGAACGCCTCGAAATCGACGGTGGTAGGGCAAGTCTATAGGCCAACTTCCGATCCTTTCTAAAATTTCAAACGGGCCAATGTACCTTAGAGTCAACTTTCCTTTCTTACCAAACCTTTAACTCCAATTCGTGGCAAAACTTTCAAAAATACATGATCACCTACCTTGAATTCAAGATCCCTTCGCCGATGATCCGCATAACTCTTTTATTGACTTTGAGCTGTTTTCAACCTTTCTTGAATAAGCTTCACACTCTACCGATTCATAAACCATGTCGGGACCCCATAACTTTGTTTCACCGACTTCATCCCAGCAAATCGTAGATCGACACTTTCTTCGTAGTGCTTCATAAGGAGCCATCTCATAGTCGATTGGTAACCGTTGTTATAAGAAAATTCTGTCAATGGTATGTGTGAATCTCGAGTGCCCTTGAAATCCATCGAACAAGCTCGCAACATGTCTTCAAATATTTGAATGATTCTCTCGGATTGTTCGTCAGTTTGTGGATGAAATGTCGTGCTAAGAGTCAACTTTGTACCCAAAGCACTTTGAAGTGATTGCGAACCGTGAAGTAAATTGTGGATCTCGATTGGATACAATATTGCTAACTGCACCCCATGCAATCTCATAATATCTTGAATGTACAAAGTGGCAAGTTTCTCCATTGAGTAAGTCATTGCAATAGGAAGAAAGTGAGCCGACTTGGTTAATCTATCGATGATAACCCAAATCGCATCATAACCTCGACGAGTCTCGCGGTAACCCTCGTTATAAAATCCATTGCTATATTCTCCCATTTCCATTCCGTTATCTCCAATAGTTGTAATAATCCCGCCGGCCGTTGATGTTTCGCTTTAATTCTTTGACAAGTCAAGCATCTTGATACAAACTCTGCTACCTCTTTTCATCCCACTCCACCAAAAGTTCTTCTTCAAGTCTCGATACATCTTAGTGCTTCTGGATGAATCGTGTACTTAGACTTGTGAGCTTCCTCTAATACTTACCATTTAACCTCATCAATTGCTGGTACACAAACTCTATTTTGAAACATAAAGATACCATCATTATTCATTGTGAAATCGGTGTTTTTCCTTCATTCTACTCATCAATCAATGTCTTCAATTCGGGTCATCCTTTTGTGTTTCTTTAATCCTTTGGAGCAATACCGGCTTAGCTCGAATGTTATCAAAGATTACCCTGTCTCGATTTACAAGGACCCCAATCTCGAACATCCTCAAGCATCTTCCATTCACGAGCCATCAAACAAGACATGTACGCTTTTCTACTATGCATCCGCTACTACGTTGGCTTTTACCGGATGATACAAGATAGTACAATCGTGATCCTTTAGTCGTTCCATCCATCGCCGTTGTCTATTGTTCAACTCTTTTGGCAAAACAAGTATTTGAGAATCTTGTGATCGGTGACTACTTCAATTTAGCTCCATAAAGATAATGCTTCCATTTATGGAGAGGAAAGATAATCAGCAACTCAAGGTCACGGGTTGGATAATTCTCTTTGAAGTCAACTTTCGAGAAGCATAAGCAATCACTCTTCCATTCTGCATTAAAACACAACCCAAACCCTCTTCAAGCATCATTGTAGATAACTAACCCATCATGTCCGTTGGCAATGCTAAGACCGAGTCAGTAGTCAATCTCTTCTTTAGTTCTTGGAAAATCATTTCGCATTTGTCATTCTATACAAAGGGTTTATTCTTTTGTGTTAAGTTCATCATCGGAGTTGCAATCTTGGAAAACCCTTCTATGAACCTCCGATAATAACCCGCTAAACCCAAGAAACTTCAATCTCCGTCACCGACTCTGCCTCTTCCAATTCACTATACCAATCTTGGTTGATCCACCGAAATACCTTCGCCCGATACAACATGGCCTAGAAAAGAAATCTCCTCAAGCCAAAATGCACACTTGCTAAACTTCACAAACAACTTTTCCCTTAATATCGCCAATACTAACCGCAAATGTTTTTCATGCTCTTCCCGGATTTTGAGTAAACAAGAATATCGTCAATGAATACCACTACAAAACAATCAAGGTTTGACAAGAACACCCTATTCATCAAATCCATAAACACGCCGCATTAGTCAACCCAAATGGCATCACGACAAACTCAAAGTGCCCGTGATCGAAGTTCTCAATGCCGTCTTTGGAATATCTTCCACCGAACCTTCAATTCGTGGTAACCACTTCTAAGATCAAATTTTGAATACACAATGAGCCCCAAGTTGGTCGAACAAGTCATCAATGTGTGGAAGGGATATTTGTTCTTAATAGTCACTTGATTTAACTCCCTATAATCAATACACAACCTCAAAGAACCGCCTTTCTTTCTCACAAACAATACCGCACTTCAAGGTGATACACTCGATCTAATGAAACCACGATTAAGCAATTCTTTCAATTGTACCTTTAATTCTTCAACTCGACCGGGTGCCATGCGATGCCTTTGACAATGGTGCGGTACCGCAATAATTCAACACAAAACTCCAACTCCCTATCCCGAGGAAACTCATACTCACCGAGAATACATCCGACATTCACGCATAATTGGAACATCCTCCAACATAACTACTTTCTTCGATTTATCAACTACACAAGCCAAATACCCTCAGACACCCACGCAAAGAATAATTTTCGAGCTTTCAAAGCCGATATCATGTGAATACCACCCATGAACTTATCACCCTCAAACATAAATGAAGGCATATTAGGCAATTCAAAAGTGACAACTTTCTTACGACAATCAACCATCGATGATGAGTGGGCAACCAATCCATACCCAATATAACATCAAAATCACGGATAGGCAAAACTACTAAATCCGCAAGTAAAACATGGCCATCAATAATAACTTCACATGCACGATACACATCGAAGCAACTAGGCACTCTTCCATCTGAGTAGACACCTCCAAAGACATAAGACAATGATTCGGGCATAGAATGTAAATGGCATGCAAAGTGTGATGCAATGTATGAATGCAATGACCCCGATCTATAAGTACTCTGCCTCGCTCTCGAGACAAATAAAGTACCTCCTATAACGTTGGGAGCATCGAACACCTCTCTCGATCTAACGCGAAGACTCCGACCTCGAACTCTCGGTCGACCGTCATTGTTCCTTTTACCCCCCATTCTTGCTGCACTACCTTGCGGTAACCCCTTGTTCGGACAATCTTTCTGATAATGCTTGTCGTCACCACACAAGTGTCCCGATTTCTTACAAAAATTATAAACAAACCTTGATACTTGTTGTCCTTGACCTTCCGGTTGCTACCACGTTGCACCCCTCGACGACTTACGTTCTTCCCTTGCCGTAAGTCCCACCTACATTCTCGCCTCTTCTAGTTTGTCATGCTTGTTGATTCCCAATCAGATATTCCTTACTACGATGCTCCTCAATATCATGCTCAATCTTGTAGGCTTTATCAATCGCACTTTGATAACTTGGCAAATCAAGCAAAGAAAAGTTGCTTACGATACTCAGCCCTTAAACCCTTCACAAAACGATAAACCTTCTTTTCTTCCGTTGGGATCAAATGTAAGTGTTGAATTTAGCGTAATATTAAGCTACCGATAAAGTTCCTTGATCAAGGCCGAGAAATTCTACTTCCTTTTAGCTTGCACCACATCGTGAACAAAATGATTTCGAACTGCCGCAAGAAAAGTTCCCATGTTCGATTCACACCTTCTTAAACCCAGCTTGCTTCGAGAACTCTCCACCAATGCTCTCCATAAGGCTTCTAACTTAAATGCTGCAAACTTGACCTTATCACCCTCGAGAACTCAATTGGCAAATATTTTCTAGTGACTCTATCCACCTTCCGCCTTCATTGGATCGTTCACCGTCATAGCTACGAGGCTTCATCTTCAAGAATCTTCCTAACCTACGATCATAATCCCCATTGCCTCCAACTAGTCGAGCCATCCCGCTTCTCTCTTGCCTCCCATACCGCCATGGCCGTCGTTGCAATTCCATGTTTTGCCTATTCATTTCCACAATCGATTGATGAACCCCTCGCATCACATTCACCATTCCTCGCTCGATTTACCCGTATCTCATGAACATTCGCTATCCCGCTGTTTGAACCTGTGCTAGGTGGGCGCGGAGTATTCCCCTGTTCACCAAGTATACCCGCCCCACTCGAGCCAACTTCCTCAAGACAGTACCGTGGTCGAAGTCTCAACCATGATTAAACACCTGCAACAAACACTGACGCTAACGACTTAAACACACAACCAACCCTCCTAAGCCTAAGATTCTCTCTCGGCTAGCTAACTTAAGCTCGATACCAACCGCCGCGACCACCCAAAATCCGACCACTAAAAATAGCATTCCAAAAATTCCTTTTAAAAGAATACAAAGTCATGTGAAAACCTCAGAATGCACGTGCAAGTTTTCTTCCAAAACAACAAGATCTTTAAAAACCAAACCTCAACGGTAAAACAACAAGCCGGAGAAACAACACATTAGCTAGCTATAATACCACGAGCCAACAAAGCTCCGACATACATAAACTATTTCAGAGTGCTGAAAATGAAAGTTATTATTTACAAAAGCACAAAGAACCATGCCAAAGACACAAAAGAATATAACAAGTTACAAGCTTAGACAACTACCCAACAATACATTGTTTATATAAGATGTACACCGTCCTCACCCAAAGAAAATACAAGGCACAAGGTGCAACTACCCAAAAGTACGCACGCACTCAAACGTAACACCTAACCACTACGATTCCTCACCGGACCTTGATCTAAGGAAAATAAATAAACACTAAACGGGTGAGTCGAAACTCAATAAGTTACTAATGCAACAATATGACATGCTATATAAACAATAATGATAACAAGTATTCGTGGTATTGCATCATGGATTACAAGACAAATATAATCAAGTACAACAAGTAACCAAACAACCCCATACTATTAATGAGGGTCGACGATCACCAACCGGCCCCATACCGCTTGGAAACCGTGACCAACATTCGCTATATAAGAAGCACATAAGAGTTATAAATAAACAAGTTACAAAGGATACGCATCGAGGTACACCTCCGACTAAACCAATACTTCCAACCAACTAACCAATATAATACCAAATGTAGAGCCGTTGTTGACGCGGTACTAAAAGAATTCCAAATTAACTCTACACCGTGAACCATCTTGTATTCACGCCGACGGGTGATCTTGGTCCCTACAACCCAAGAATCAACCACGGATATAGCTTACCATGGTTGCGCTTATTCCGCATAAACAAATGGGGCTATACCTACCGTGCCAACTAGGTAGTGAGGGTTCGATGTATTGACCTTCGACATTATGTAGCCCCTCGCCCCCGCAATAATCGAAGGCCAATACAGCCAACACGTAATGCCATGGACTTAACTAAATGCACAAGTAGATGTTTTCTCGATATTTAAAATAAATGGTAATACTCCAAAATAGGAGCATACCACAACAATAACATTCAATAAATGATACGAATATCTCAAGTGAGTTATAATAATCTCACACAACACATAACCAACATGTGAAAAATTACGACAATTAACGTAATATTAATACACACAATTGGTGTAACCAAATTTCCAAACGAATCACTCGAATCATCCAAGAATTCCCAAATCACACATGTGGTCTCATAAATTATGAAATCCTTACGAACTCCGTTAGAGTCATTTTTGGTTTCTAATATGTTCGAAGTTTACGCTAATCAATTATATCAGAACTTAATAGCTTGATAATAATGCTTTGCATTTCCAACATGTAAAAACAAGTCTCAAAACACATCCAAAAAGGTCAACCACGAATTACAAAGTCGCAAGAATCTATAAATGAAATACTTTCACAAACTCGTGGATTTACAAAGTAGAGGATATTATATAGCTCTTCGGATTTACAAAAGTAGAGGATATTATATAGCTCTTCAAAATTAACTGGGGTTCATAGTTAGGTTTAGGATCATAGTTAGGGTTATCGTTAGGGTTTAGGATTTAGGGTATATGGTATAGAGTTTAGGGTTTGGGGTATATATAGGGTTTAGGGTTTAAGGGTATAGGTATGGGGTATAGGGTTAATTAAGGTTAATTAGGGTTTAGGGTTAATTAGGTTTAAGGTTAATTAGGTTTAGGGTTTAGGATTAATTAGGATTTAGGATTAATTAGGGTTTAGGATTAATTAGGGTTAAGGGTTAATTAGGGCTGGGGTTAATTAGGGTCTAGGGTTAGTTAGGGTTTAGGGTTAATTTTAGGGTTTAGGTTAAATAGGTTCGTGGTTAATTAGGTTTTAGTGTTTAGGATTAATTATCACTATGTTTTAGAGTCATAAGGGTTTAGATATGGTTAAAGTTTGTTTAGAGTTTATGATTTGCTAATTCAACCTAACAATCTTGATCACTATGCAACTAATGATCAATTCCATAAATAATTGAACTAACCTAGTAGTGTTAGTATTGTTTATCTCGAAGTCCAAGTCTTCTCACTATATAGTTTGCATAAGCTTATTCTATAATTTTATTTTCTTATGATATGCTAAGACACCAAACATCCCTATTAAACAACAATTGCATACAAATCTAATACACTAAGACATTTATAACATAAATGCCTCATACAAATAACAAAAATAACATAAATATCACAGCTAATTTCACATAACATAATATTATACAAATTTATAAACAAACATTAAAATTAACATAATATCATACAAATTAACATAATATCATGACATAATAAAAATTACATAATATCACACAGATTTATACCATAATATAAATTTACAAATTGATAAAAATTAACATAATATCATAATATCATACAAATTTATAATATCATTCAAATTAATATAATATCATACAAAAATTTATAATATCATACAAATTAACATATTATCATACAAATTTATAAACAAACATTAAAATTAACAAATACAATATCACAAAAAAATATACAAAAATGAATATAATTATCAAGTAACGGGAGAGAGAGAGAGGGCGCGTGGCAGCTGGGCAAGTGGGTGGTGGCAATGGGGTGGACACACCAATCATAAGAGAGAGAGAAAGAGAGAGAGAGAGAGAGAGAGAGAGAGAGAGAGAGAGAGATATTAGAACTCAAATTACAATAAAAAATTGACCAAATAGGAGTTTACCGAAATAATTACTAGCAATGACGATGGTGCGCGCAAGGGGTGAGAGAGAGAGATCTGATGACGCAGTGAGGGTGATGGTTGTGCGCGGAAATAGTGGTAGCAAATGGTAGTATAGAGCGACGGTGCACTACAACAATGGGTTTTAACAACGTTGCACTACGCTTTTAAAAACGTTGTTAAAGAGGCGCTTTAGACAACGCTTTTTAAAAATGTTGTTAAAAGGATTTTAGACAACGTTTTTAAAAACGTTGTCTAAAATGCCCTTTAGACAACGCTTTCCGTTGTCTAAAATTTACTTTAACAAAGTTTTTAAAAACGCTGTAAAAATCCATTTTAGACAACGTTTCTTAAAAACGTTGTTAAAAGTAAATTTTAGACAACGCTTTTTAAAAATGTTGTTTAAAAATTTTTAACAACGCTTTTTAAAAACGTTGTCTAAAATTTACTTTTAACAACGTTCATAAACGTTGTGTAAACCCAACTAAATGTTCACCATTTTCCTCTCCCGCCAGGCTTTTGCGGGTCTGCTTAAATATTAAAACCACAAAGGTCAAAATCCCCATTCATCGATCGATACTACATAGACACGACGAACGAGAGTAGAACTCAAGAGAGAAAATGGAACCCTTCTCGCCCTGCTAACCCCTTTCATCTCTCTATACCTTACCAGAACAACCTCGACATCGGGGTAGGAGCTCAACACATGCTTCTTCGACTTTGAGAAGCAGGTTTGGACGAGGTATGGATTGGAAACATCTCTTTCTCTCGCCCTTTCATTCTCTCATTCCCACCAAGCTATTACACGCCCCTCTCCTTCTCTGCTTGTGATTTTGGTTGCTAGCTACCATGCGTGGTCGAATTCCGTGGTAAGCATCTCTCTCGCCCTCACTTTCTATCTCTCTCCTTCCCTGATTTGTGCCCTACCTTGCTTGCAAAATTATGCCCTAATTTTTAACTTATTTTGGGAGAATCAATTATTGAGGCAAGCCAACCTCTAGTACTACTCTCTGACTAAATTTACATTTCATTGTTAGAACGACCTCCATACCATAGACCAACGAAATGGTCTAGCCTCCGTTGAAGTTCTCATCGTAGCTACTTCAACTTCTCCATTAGCCCGAGTCTATATTCTTGTTTACACAAATCGATAGTGGCTACATCAACCATGTATCCCGCTTGACTCTTCATATCTTTCTCGTAATCAAATATATTTCTTATAGTGTAATTGAATTGAGTATCCATGCTTCGAAGTTATCGATAATGATAACACCGAGAATACATGTTAAAAAATAATACCTTTGAAGCTATGAATGCATGAATTATCAAATGTAAATGCAGACAAGCCTCCATTGATGTTGCTCGATCAAAGATCGCGTTAAACAATTTGAAAAAGTTGGTGAGTTGGATTCATCAATGCCAATCGTAATGCCAATCGCTTTTTCTAGAAAATATTGGCGCCTTCTTCAATGCCAAAATGGTTAGTTACATGCTTGTATTGTCTGACTATTCAAAGAGGGTACAACAACCGCACATATTTAAATGGGAAAATGATGTGAACTCGCAATACTAGTTTGACAAACCGTGTTAATGATATTTCTTTTATGGATTTTTTCAGACTTCGCTTTGAAGAACTCTTGAAGTTGATTTTCTTGTATGCAATCACTTTGATTATTATGCATCTCTTAGCATGATTTAGTTTCGGTTGTCTCAAAGATAAAAAATGTATTTCTTTCTATGCACCAAAGAGAGTAAGGCAAAAGGTCGTGGCATTGTGGAGGCTAGTCGCGAAGAAATATTTGAGCTTGTTTTGAGCATGGACACAAACGTTTGAGTAAGTTGTGTTAATAGTCTAATTTTGATCTTCATAGATTGTTCCACTGATTGTTGGGTGCTTTGTTACTATAGGTTAGTAACATGCAGTCCGTAAGAATGTGGAAAGCATGTAACAAGTTGTCTACAAGCTAGTGAAAAGCATTTAAAGTGGCAAAATAGCATGCGATTAAGGAGATTTTCTCTAGGATAATTTCCATCCTTTCAATTTGGAGCCCATCTTTCCTTGTTAAGATGCCTCACGAGAATTTGCTTTTAGAAATGAATTTTAGATGTTGCATGATGTTCTAACTTTGCCCCTTGTATATTTGATCTACGAGTTGGACGTGCTAGTATTTTGTAATCATGATCTTTATCAAGAGTAATAATTCAACTTTGGACAGGGACTCAAGTAAGAGGGAGGGAGTACAACCTAAGAAAACATACCGAACACCGTTAGGTCCACGGTGATATGCTCAAGTATAGGCTGGGGTGAATAGCCTATACTAAGTATTAAAAATTTTATCCTATTTTAACATTTAAGTTGAAAGCATGGATGAAATAATTAACATAAATAGGTCATCTTCTTAGTTCTAACAACTTAGCCGATGTTTGTTATATAGGACAACTTGGATCGGCAGATTTGAAGAACATGCAGAAGGAAGATGTTGTTATACTTGGCTGATAGATAAGAGTGTGGGCAGCGGAAGTATAAGCAGCTAAAGTATAACAAACAAGATTGAAGTAACTGTAATTGTTTATGTACAATTTTAGCATAACAGTTAACTAAAATCTTACTTTAGATGCATCAATTACTTTCTACAACCAGATTTCACAAGATATATCAAATCTTACAGGAAAGAGAAATAAAGGCTGAATGTATCAAAATATAAGTTATATTAAAATTCAGCGAGGTTTGCTCAAAGGCAAACATGCTTAGTACATCAACCTAGACTCTCTATCCTAGCAATCTCCCCCAGGAAGGAAAGTCAATTGGGATACGGAAGACTCATGACTAACCTCCAACCTTATCTCTCACCAAGTACCTCGGGAAGGTGCTTGTTTGAGTAAAGTGGAGGCGAAAGTGAGAAGAGAATATTAGGCGCTGTTCAAATAGCAAGTATTTGAACAACCGAGTGCTAAGCACTCGCCAAATGTGACTAAAATTTATTGCACAATCGCGACACAACTTATAATGTAGTATAAGTCCACATATGAATGCAATGTGGATTTTTGGCTCTTCATCTGGACATCTTCAAGCTTGATCTGTCTTTAACAATTGCGGTGAAGGCTTGGTCTCTTGTCAAGGTTTGAAGTGCAAGATCAAGAGACTGAAGTCTTTCAAGGGAGAAAGAACTCAAATCAAAAACTAAGTTTTTGATCAAGCGTAACTCTCACCTTTAGAATTTCTTGCTTTCTCGCATACGTAGTGTTTTATTTTTACACTTGTGTTTTTCTACTCTTTTCGTGTGGTATTCGTGATTGAAAGAATGAAGAACGATTTAATACCACGACCTCCTCACGATATTTGCATACATTAGCCGTGTTGATTGTGAGAATGAGAGTCTTCATATAGGTTGGAGAAGACGAAGAATTCAAGAGCATCTGAATGAGTCCGCACGCTTGGAAATCTGAATCATTAATGCAATCAAGCGGGCTGTTCAAAGCTGGGCAAAGACCGTCCGCTAGGCTTTTGTCTTGAAGTTGGTCCGTAAATCGCCCATGATTTTGACTTGTCATGCTTAGCCGGGATGTAGCCAGCCGTGTTCGTCCCTTTATAGAATATAGTCTTGAAGACCAACTTTAAACACGAAGAGGAAATGTTTCTTTGGATAATAGTGAAGCGCTGCACATCGCGATGCGTATCTTTGGCTTGTCAAAAGATCTCGTAACGGATCTATTTTGACTTGTAGCGCTCTCGACCAACGCATGTTCCTCTTGATAATCAGCTTCTCTGCAGCTTGTTCTATAAGGACCTTGGCCAATAATCGAGATCTACCGATGTAATAACCTGGCAGTAGAGTTTCATGAGACATCTTTGGAAGGAATGTCACCGGAGACATTGCCACGAAAGCACGTCACGGGCGCGCATGAAGAGCTAATCCATATTAAGGTTGTCATCACTTTGGTACAAAGACTCGGATATGTCGTAGACTTCCTAGTCTAATGACCTATGCATTGTTTCAATAAAAGCCACACTAACCAGTGACGCGTACCTTTTTAGCCACTTGGAAACATGCGTAGAGGTGGGAACAAGCAAATCAATGTGTTGGAATATGCATACATAGATATCACTAATTTACGTGCATATTCCTAACAATCTCCTCCTATTTTCTTGGGACCATTACTACTATTGACTTATACATAAAATTTTAAAAGTCATGTTCAATACTTAGTAATAACATGCCATTATTGAACAATCATTTTATATCTAGGCATACCCTAGGTTGAACTTATAAGCTACATGTGTATGTATAGTCACCTATTGCTACGTATTTACAGACTCGATAAATGAAGGTACATATACGGAGCAATAACGAGAATAATGTTCAGGCAATTATGAGATATAATTGATAGTATTGCCATAAAGGTGTTTTTCTTTGCGGTGTAATAAGTATGATCTGAATGAATTGGCTTGAGCAAGAAAAGGTTATGAATCAGTGTGCTTAATTGAATTGATTAAGTGTCAGACGTTTTCAAAGGTTGTGAAGAGTGAAATCAGCTCACCTTGACTCTTGTTATGGATACAAATACATGTTAGGTTATGGATGCAGTGTTATGGAAACAAGATACAAGTTGGGTATGCAAGCAAATCTTATATGAATTAGGTTATGCAAGCAAATCTTATATGCAAAAATCTTATATGCAAGCAAATCTTATATGAATTAGGTTATGCAAGAAAATCTTATATGATGTAAAAATCTTATATGCAAGCAAATCTTATATGAATTAGGTTATGCAAGAAAATCTTATATGATGTAAAAATCTTATATGTAAGCAAATCTTATATGAATTAGGTTATGGATGCAAGCAAATCTTATATGAATTACATCAATCTCCTCCTATTTGCTTGAGTCCATGACCTTATGAATACAATAGAAGCTGATCATGCATGACTTTATTTGCTTGAGTTCCCGGAGATTTATTCTAGTAAGTGAGCATGGCCTAGATAGAATTATAGCAAAATTACAACAATCTCCTCCTGTTTATAGGAACTATTTATAAAGCATGAC